>JAOQML010000004.1:3780447-3798946 GCA_027568935.1 Erythroxylum urbanii
TATTGCTCGAACCATCGAGGAAAGTGTCTTCCAACTTCTTTATTAATATCATCCTGTGTTTTGTCAGGCATGAGCTCGCGCAACAATTCCTCGTATAATCTAAAAATATTATTATATATTTCAGTTATGAATAACAATAAATTTCGAAACCGAAATAATCACTTGATACTTACTGCACGAAAGGTTGAACCTCTTGACAGTTTAATAAATTGTAACCATGGGCAGCCTCAATTTCTTCCTCTGTTAACATTCTTCTTGTTCAATGTCCATATGTTCGTCCAGGATATGTGAAAATGGATAAGTTACCATCAGCATCACTTGTTCCTCCCCTATCGTCATTACTAGGAACTTTTCTTTCTCTTGTGTGAATATGTGGCTCAAAATAATGTGAACAAAATGTATTAGCTTCCTCTACTAAATAAGCATTACATATTTAGCCTTAAACTCTATCTTTGTTCTTCACATTTTTCTTTAAATGATGCAAATACCTATATGAGCGAATATGGTTATACCAATTTAGTTATTAAAACATGCTATTACTTCAATTACAATCATTTTTATGTAAATTACCTCTCAAATGGATACATCCATCGATATTGAATTGGATTGGTTAGTTTAGCCTCGTGTGCTAAGTGAACAGGTAGATGCTCCATACAGTCAAAGAAGCTTGGAGGAAAAATCTCTTCTAACTTGCACAAAATTACTGGAATTTCACTTTCTAGTTTTTCCATTTCAACTAACTTGATTTCAGATGATGTTAAGCTTTTGAAAAACAAACTTAATGCTATTATTACTTCCCCAACCTTATTCGGTAGCAACTCCCGAAATGAAATTAGAATTAGCCTTTGTATAAACACATGACAATCATGACTTTTCATCCCAAATAATTTATACTTCTTCATATCGATACACGTTGCTAAGTTTGAAACATAACCATCGGGAAACTTTAGACTTTTCAACCATTCACACAATATTTTCTTTTGTTTTTTGTCCAAATTATAACATGCTTTCAGATATTTACCAGTGCGAAGATCTTTATGTAACTCATTCCTTCTACAAAAAAGTTTCAAATCAGCTCGTGATTTTACATTTTCTTTTTTTCTCCCTTTAATGTTCATTATGGTATTGAACAAATTGTCAAAAGTATGTTTTCAATATGCATCAAATCAAGATTATGACGTATCAAATTAGTTTTCTAACATGGCAAATCCTAAAAGATGTTTCGTTTTTTCCAACCAAAGTTTTTACTAATGCTTGTATTAATTTCATCAACTTCAAATTCTGTCACTTTCAGCAAGCCTAATTCCTCAATCTTCTGCAATATCTCTTCTCCATTTTTGTGATGGGGAGGAGGTGTTTTTACGATCTTATTCTTAATGATTTTTTGTTTATTACGTCTAAATGGATGATTTGAAGGAAGAAATTTTTTGTAGTTATCAAACTAACATATTTTGCCCCGTTTGGAAGATAAAACGCGTCAAAATCATTATCACAATAAGGACAAGTCAATTTCCCTGCTGTGCTCCAGCCAGACAACATGACATATGCTGAAAAATCACTAATGGTCCACATCAAAACTGCTCTCAATATAAAATTTTGTTTCAGAGACACATCATACGTCTCAACACCATATTCCTAAAGATGCTGCAATTCAGATATTAATGGTTGTAAGAATACATCAATTTTATGCTTTGAATTTGTAGGCCCTGGTACAATCACTGTCAAGAACATATATGCCTCTTTCATACACATCCATGGAGGCAAATAATAAGGAGTAATTATGACTGACCATGATGAATATTGCTGGCCAGATTGACCAAAAGATTGGAATCCATCCATTAACAATCCCAACCTAACATTTCAACTTTCAGTTGCAAACTCATAGTGGGTGTCATTGAAATGTTTCCATGCCAATGCATGTGATGAATGACTTATTATTCCATCTTCCTGTTGGTGTTCATTATGCCATCTCATGTGAGACACAGTAACATCAGAAGCATATAGTCTTTGAAGTCTCGGAGTTAGTGGGAAATAATACACCCGCTTTTAAGGTACTAACTTTCCTTTCTAAGAACGCTTTCTAGGCTTGAACCTAGATTGACCACAAAAGTTGCACTCTTGTAATTCAACATCATCACCACAATATAACATACATCCCAATTTGCAACAATCAATCTTTTCAATAGGCAAACCAAGACCCCTAATAAGTTTCTTCATATTATAAAAACTATCAACCATTGTGTGATCAGGAGCCAATGATTCATTATGCCATCCAAGAATTTTATCAAAAATACAATCAGAAATATGCCTTTCAGACTTTATGTTTAAGATACGAGCAATTGAAGACAATTAAGTCATTGTCTCACAATTTAGCCATAGTTCTTAGTCAGCTGAGTGTAGTAAGTTAAAAAACTGTTTGGATTGTGGGTTGGGTTCTTCTTCAAGATTTTCTCTATTTTCCTGAAAGATATAATCGGTTGCATCATAAACCATTTGTATGTAAGGATTTTCATTTGCATCCATATTATTTGTTCTAAATTCAGTCCCCCTTAAACTCATTTAAGCTCATTGACGATTATGCTTCATTACCCCTTGAGGTGCTACAAATCAACAGTTCTGCATCTCATGTCCACTCAAAATAATTTGGGACAAACCCTCTTCTCAACAAATGCCCATTCACTTCATCAATAGGAAGGAAACGAATGTGTTTGCACTTTTTATATGGACATCTGATCTTTGGCCCATCCATATATGCAGGTTGAGAACATGCATAATGAATAAAAGCTTCAACTCCGTCAAAAAACTCAAGATTAATGAAACCATCTCGTAATCATCTATACATCTAAGATCTATCAACATTACTCATTTCTGCAAAATTGTTAATTTAAAATAGTGATTCCATGGCTAGTATCATTCATGTTCTCCAAAATTTACAGAACATCTAAAATTTACACAACATCCCTTAAGTATTAACCAATTGAATTAATCACTTACAATTGATTTCAAAACATTAGTACGTGACATTGTTTACACCTGTGAATCAAGAAAATAAGTTCTCGCTGTGACTTCTAGGCTCATAGAATTTTTCACCAATAAGTCTCACGAGAGCTGCATCACGGGTTTCTAGCCTATATACCATCCTAGGGGTTTATTAAGGAACGGATTATCTTGTCTATGAAAAGTATTAATCCCTTGTTTTAATACTATGTTTGCATTAATCACTTCTAAGTTGAAGTATTAATCGATTGAATTAATCACCTACAATTAATTGATCGAATTAGTCCCTACAATTGATTCAAAAACTATGATACGTGACATTGTTTACACATGTGAATCAAGAAAACAAGTTCTTGCTGTGACTCCTAGGTTCATGGAATTTTTCACCGATAAGCCTCATCGGAGCTGGATCACTAGTTTCTAGCCTATATACCATCCTATATTTCTAAGAATATTGCAAACCAGTACATAAAACCAACACATCATTTCCCTTAACACAAAACCAAAACATATCCTGCTTAAAGTTTATACAAAGTTTGTAAGAAAAGAAACACTATGGTACGTGGTGTTGTTTATACCTGTGAATCGAGAAAGGGACTTCTCGTTGTGGTTCTTAGGCTCATGAAAATTTTCACCTATAAGCCTCATCAGAGTTGCATCACCGGCTTCCAGCCTATATACCATCCTAAGGGTTTATTATGCCCCAATGTTTCAAACAATACCTATATTAAATGCAATCCTCATTTAATTGTTACATGACAATAAAAGTTACTACTAATTAAAACTTTATGTTAAATTAGAACTTGATGTTATGATCAATGATACTCAGAATATCAAAAAAATTCTCACAAATACTCCAACTAGTAAAGCAAAACATATTGTAAATGGGTTGGATGACTTACCTGAATCGACAGACAATCAAAAACTAAAACCAAGGAAAATGTCGAACAATTATGGACGCCCTTCAACACAAAACAAAGCCTGCAAAATAAAGAAATTTTGTATTGAATATAATGCATTTGTTCTTTATCTTTTAGTTTTAAAAGAAATTATTATTAACAATAAATATAGTTGTAAATTACAATGGAGTTCATCTTGTATTCATTTATTGGTAACTAAAATAATTTCAACTTTAAACTTTATATGCATAGTATATGTCCAAGTCTTAAACGAGAAGAGTAACTACGTGCTTGTTTGGATGGGCTTATATCAGTAGAGATTTGTCAGTAGAGCTTTTCTGAGAAGAGCTTTTCTAAGAAGCCAGTTGACTGTTTGGCTGTCAATTAAAAAACAGCTTTTTTGAAAGAGCTTCATACAGTAGACTGTTTGGCAAAATAAAAATAAAAAGCACTTTTATTAATTTTAACTATATTTTATTTTGTAATAAAAATTATTTATGCATATAAATAATATTTAAAGTATATTAAACAATATGCAAAGCACAATATATTAGGTTTACATTTGATTTGAAAGAATTCAACTATTATTAAGGTCATTCATTAATGGAATGAGTTTACATTTACTTTACAATTGTTTGACAAATTCGCTTCCATTTAAATTGTGACATCAATAATTTCATGCTTTGAATGACTTCAAATTGATACATGTATCATGCAGATACTGCTATAGACTTTGAGGTTTAATTCACACCACTACAAGAGATGTCTAATTTACACCTTACGGTTACCTATTTCTTAGATAACCATCTTGTAGGAAATTTTAGATAACCATCTTGAAGGAAATTATTCAAAGAGATGTCTCATTTTCTTATAGGAAATAAAACTAATATCAAAAATAAATATTAAAACATATAAAAAAGCTAAATAATATTATAATCTCAAAATAAATATTCAAGTTGAGTAAATAGTTAAATACTTAATAAATTATGCATTTTATTGTAATACAAGAAGATTTGCAATATGTTCCCTCGCATCATTCATCTCGTTATTTTTTGGCTCGTCTAAATGATTCTTCAACGTATTCATTTTCATTGATTTCTTCATTTGTAGGAAGTAATTCATCACCTTCATCATAGGGAGAAACTCTTCAGTCTCTACATTATATTCATGATCATTGTCATAATCATTATCATCAGTTTCAATCAACCATAAAAACCTAAGATAATTCATAAAGCAAGCTCAAAAGCATAGAAAAAGAAAAACTAATTGCTCAAAACTGCTCAAAAAGCCAATTGAGGACAACATCAAAAACCATACAAAAATAGAGAAATGAGGTAACTAAGATCGGGAAGCTCTTGATTAATCTTTAGTACTAAGTCAAAATAATTCAAAAGAAACAAATATAAATCTTAAATTAACTTGAAATTTCTGAATAATGACCCAATACAATCCCATAAAAGCAAAAAGGAAGTTGTTACCAGCTATGCTTGAAAACCAAGGTAACAGAATTCCATCAAAAAGTTTCAATAGAAAATGAAAGTTTGCAACTTTGATTGGACATGGTCCCCATTCCAACCACCTTTCTCTTCATCAACTTTCACACAAACATACACAAATATATACATACGAGCATATGTTCTTACATAAATCAACAAATACTTGTATACTAAAAAGTAGTGTCTTGCTGTGTCCCTCTGCTCTGATCTAAAAGCGATAGACCTCAAATCCTGCAAATCTCAAGCTCTGCAACCCATGAACCGAAAAGGGTCAATTTATAGAAAACAGCCAACCGTCTTTAATATCATTAACAACCCATTTCAATAACTGACAAAATGGCAAATCAAAGAACAACCCAACACGAAGACGAAGAAGTAGATCTAATTTGGTACAAGATAGAAAGAAATATCCAGACAGAGAGAGAAGGAGACCGAGAACACAAAACATTTCAGCCGATGCAAACATTTCAAAATAGCTATTGGTTACAAAACACGCACACAAAGTCATCGTGAATGGAGGATGACAAAAAAGTGAGGAGGAAAAAAACAAGAAATAGCATCCCAGAAAAAGCATACCAGAAAAAGCAAGCCTATGTGTTGATCCGTCTATTTCTTTTGTGAACAACTGCAGTGTTCTTGAGAAGAAGAGTTGAGAGTCAGTATAGTTTGCAATATAAACGTAAACATCGAAAAAATGTCTACCCCAAAAAGCTAAAATTAGGAGCTTTTTTTAAAAGCTCCAAATTTGAGCTTCTTAAAAAGCTGTATTTTAGCTTCTAAAAAAGTCATTTCTATTAAAAAAGTGCTTTTGGATTTTACGGTCAAACATTCATTTTTCTTTAAAATAGCTTTTACGGTGAAAAAAGTACTTTTTTACCCTCCAAAAGTTGAACCAAACAAGCACTACATCTATATATGGATAACATAGCTTTAATCATTCTAAATCGAGAAAAGTAATGGATGATAAAACTACATCCATAAAAAAGCCACATTACTTAGGAGTTAATTGAACTTCCTAAAGGAGAGAAGAGCATTTGAATCACATGAGTCTATAAGACAAAATTAAAGCGAAATGGTTCGACTTACTCAAAGTGTACTTAGTAGCAAAACACTTCAATAAGAATATCATGTTGATTACAAGAAATTATTCACACTAATTACGTAGCATAATTAGATTTGTAGTTATATTGGAAACATATAATTCATGGTATATGTATTTGTTTATCAATACCCTAGTTATATTAAAGTTATACAAGAAAGAAAATTACATGCATTAAAGAAGACTTATATGCACAATAATTTTCTCCACCATAAAATTAACAAAACTATTCACATTTGACCTTATACCAATGTGCAACCACATTTCAACATTTCAAATTTAACAAAACATAAAGAATTTAAACATGGTAAAAAATGATATCAATATCATTCTGGAATTTCTTCGAACACTTAATGTGTAGCCATACATCAACCTAAATTAACAAAAAAACTTCATTATTTTCCCTTTCTTCATCCACAATAACATATATCCACTACATTTCAACCATTATCATCAACAAATAATGCAAACAACTCAACATTCCGCATAAAAATACCCATGGTTATCAACATATACATTCGGTGTTTAATGTGAGATTAAAAAAAAAACCAACACTACTCACCAGTTAAAGGCACAACACAAGAAGATGATGGATGACAAAGAAAGGAAAAGAAAGTTCAAAAGCCAACGTTGGGGTGTGAAAGAGTTTCGGCAATGGATCATCTTTGGAGAGGAATTGACGAAAATGAGAAAAGAGGGCAGAATAGAGGTGTTCTGCGCGTCTATGTTTAAATAGATTAGGCTGAGACGAAAACGGTCTCAGCCTTGTGACAACGGACGGGTGATGGTCTCAAGCTTGCGACATCGAACGGTGACGCGAGGAAGGAGGAGAAAACAGAGAAGAAATAGACAAGAAAACCATGGGGAAGGTTTGGGGTGCATTTTACTCCGAACCGAAATGATGTCGTTTGGTATTTAACCAAACGACGTCATTTTTGATTTTTTAAAAAGACTGATATGAAGTTACCGATGGAACAAAATACCATTGGTAAAATGCATCTGAAGTTACTGACGAAATAAAATACCGTCGGTGAAAAGGTTAACAGATCTGACGTTACCGACGGAATAAATTATCGTCGTAAAATTCTGATGCTATCTAATTGCAAAAAGTGTTATCGCCTAATTTATCGACGGGCATGGTATTTTTGTCGCTAAATTTCGTTAGAAAATTTGTGTTATCGATAACAATTTTGTTTGTCGCAAAATGAAAATTTGCACGATAGTTTTACCGACGGAGTTTGATTTTCTGTTGGTAACTAGCTACAGTTGTAGTTCCATCGATAATTTTCCCTTGCTAATTTATAGTTTCTTGAAGTGATATGTTAGAGAAGATCTCAAAAGTTAGATAGAAAATTGATTGACTATTATGTTATTATGTTATAATCCCTGTTGAGGATTCGATGACAAAGTTTTAGAAAAATGTCAAAATCATATGAATGACAAATTGTATTGACATTTTGAGTTGATTAATGTCTTATAAACTTTAATGACAACATGTAAGATGTGTGTCAATATTATGATAGCAAAATGCAAGAGGTTGCATGGAGTAGAGCTAAAAGGTATAGTACTTTGATGAAATTGTTTCACTTATTTTAGCCTACTAAAAGCATAACTATGGATATCAATTAAAGACTTTGCGATAGTATGATAATAGTTGTCATAAGAAGAAAATGATTGCATGACTTTTCTTGCCTATACGAGACACGATAGAGATCATATGTATTTCTAGTTTATGCGTATGAGTATTTGAAAATGAATTTAGATTCAAAATTATTATAAAGTTCAAAGCACGAGAAAGATTGTTAAGTAAAAGTAGTTGATCCAATTTTATACAAATAGTTTGTATGTGTTGGATCAAAGGGAAATGATGCTTAACATAAATGGCAAGAACACAAAATTGGATAACCGAGACTATTCTTTTATGCCATGTTGGTTAAATCAACAAAATAAGAATCATAAAGTTACATACAAATATATGTGTATCCTTATGATTATGAATCATATGAAACTTGTCAAGTTAAAGAATAACTAAATCAACCTTTGGTGAAAGGATGATGATAGTATTGAATTGTTAAATTTATACATGTGATGTATTGGATGGAATAATAATTCGTATAAGGATGATAATTATATTTCATTATATTACTAATGAATATGTGATATAGTGATATGTATTAAATGAAATAATGATCTAAAATTTTGAAAATATCAAATTGTTTAAATCTAAGTGGAAATCAATTATTGAGAATGCAAAAGCAATTCGATGAGATCGTTGTGATGAGTTTTTAAATTTTTAGTTATTTATAGGGAATAAGATTCTTTAGTGAATACTTTCACAATAAAATTTCATAAGAGTATGGATTCTTGGAAGGAGGAAAATACGATATGAGATATTGTATGATGCAATATTATTTATTCTATAGCGATGCCTAGTATAATGACTTACCTTCAATAATTCCAATTTAATCAATTAGTAAGATTTTATATTAGATATGAAACGCTAAGGCTTTGGATATAATCTTACAGACATATTAAACAAAATTTTAAATTGTTTGTTTCAATGTATACTTATAAGAGAATGGTTTTCAAGATAAGTAGTAGGACTAAGATGAAATTTGGAAAGTTCAAATCTCATAATAATACATCCAATTGGAACTATTGTCTTTATTGATACATTTAATGTATAGTTAAAAGGCTACGATACATTGAAAGATTCACTTTCATAATTAATTTAAAAAGTTTGTTTTAGAGATGATTATAAATTTATCATATCTGCAAGAAGGTTAGTGAGGGTAAAGTTTTCCTCTTCGATGGGAGTATGTAGAGACATATTGCTCATGGAGAATAATAATTTTAATTTTCAAATTGTTGAAAACATAGTTATCCAAGAACAACTCTTATTGGATAGGAAAAGGTATCGACTTAATTATGGGAATAAGATTTATAGAGATAGATTGGACGTTATTCACCTATTCTAAGTCCAAGTATATAGATAATATACTAAAGATGTTTAGTATTTGAGATATCAAATAATTGTGAAATATTAAAGAGTTGATATTTGAGTTCAAGTAAATAAGGATATTTGCTTTAGAAGTAAATCCTAATTAAGGTTTATTTTACTTAAGAACATTATCATACAAGATTAGAAAGGTTTCAATGTGGCAGTGATTGCTAATTAAGCCAAAATACATTTTTCATTTAGTGGAAATGATTAACTGGATCAATAATTTCTCTAATGAACTTGATATAATCCCTTACATTGTTTAAGATAGTAATGTATCGTGGAACATTAGAGCCATTTGACATGCAAAAGGAGCTAAGGTCTTATCAAAGATTCAAGAATGTATTTAGGCAAAATTTTCCTAATTATGATGATAATTGAGATGGAAGTTGTAAAATATAAGCAAGTGCTCATTAGGCCACTACCCTAGTAGTAGTATAATCATCATATGGTGATATGGTATAAGATACTTAAACGATTGGCTCAGTGCAAGTGGAAGATTGTTGGTTTATGCCCTATAGCCAATCGCTTTGGTTGTAGTTTAATGAAAATTATTTAAAAGAATTTTTTATATCTTGTATGTGTTTAGATGTATAAAGTCTATATGATAATTATACATTACAAATGAAATTATAGTGAGATTATAATTATGAGATTTATATTACATTTATGTATTATCCCTAAATTGTTCCTAGTGATTGTTCTATTAAGAATCGATATTAACATAACGTAAAAAGACCAGCAAACATTTTATTTTTCCTTATGAAGGCAGTAGTTGATCTCATAGACTAAAATATGAAGATACTTAAACAAACGTATGAGTGCTTGTTAGAGAACAAGTTCACTAAACAGACCCGACATAAGAAATCTATTTAGAAAATTACTTGTATATCTATAGAATTCTCATTGTGATGAATGTATTAGTGATCCTTTGACTTGAGATCACCAAAGTTATCTTGTATAATGATTTCTATATTTTGAAACTACTTATAACCTATTTAATTATAGGTTGTTCAATCGATAGTCATTGGATATAGCATGAATTATATGAAAATAGCTATGTAATCAAGATATGATTCATCACCCTAAAGCAATTAAGGAGAATGTTCTGTTATTCTCGATTAATATTGATTCCGGAAATTTTTGGCCAAGGTGTAATGATGCTTTATAAATAGTTTACTAATGTCGATAATTGAATCAATAGCTAATGGCAAAGAACTAATATGATTAGACTCAAATCATCACAATGAGAAATTCATAGACATACAAGTAATGTTCTAAATAGATTTCTCATGTCGAGTTTGTTCAGTGAATTTATTCGCTAATAGACATCCACACTTTTGTTTAAGTATCTCTATGTTTTAGTCTATGAGATCAATTACTTCCTTCATAAGAAAAAACAAAACTTGTGTTAGTCTTTTTATGTTCTATTAATGTCCATTCTTAACAGAACAATGACTAAGAACAATTTAAGGATAATTATAATACATAAATTTTATATAATTCTCATAATTTTAATCTCATTATAATTTCATTTGTTATATATAATTGTCCCATAGACTTTATCATATACATCTATACATGAAATTCAGATTCTTAGTCCAATTTCACCTTGTTCAATGCCCAAAACGATGTTTTAGCTATTGGACACGAGTTTAGAGACTGTCCAACCCTATCAAATGACCAAAGCAACATCATTTTAGACATTAAATATGGTTAGATACTATAAAATTGGACAGAAAAATTCTCACTCCTAAATATATACAAAATAAATAATACCTTGAATTAGTTATCACTAAACTACATCTAAAACTATTAGCTGAAAGGCATGAATTGCATAGGCACATTCATGGCTTCGCGTGGCTTTGCACGAATTCGCAATCTGGTAAAGACACCTCAAGAGGTAATTGCATGTACTCATGTCTCTTTCTGTAGTCCTTTATTGGGCCTGACGAAATCACAACCGGGAGGGAACCTCAAAACTAGCACCAGACATGTTTGACATTCATTCGTACTCGGACATTACACGTAAGCTGGTAAATATCTGGTTCTAGCTTATAATCCGTACAGCAGAAGCATGCAAATTAACACGTAGGTCGGTTGTGTGTCACACTTTGGCGGTGGTTTATCAATTTACTGGGAAGGAGGTGACGTGAAAGAGACAAGGATGGGAGTTTTGTGGAGGCGATGGGAAAGAGACAGGGGTGAGAGTTTGGTGGAGGGGACTCGGAGTGAATGAGGTATCAATCCACCAAATCTGATAGTTGGGACTGCTTTTCAAGCTTTTCTAAGCAACCCCATCTCCTGAAAAGCTTTATATCCCAAATTTTCTAGTTGCTAATGCCTAACGATAAGTTAATTGCTAAGACTGAATCTCTATATATAATAATGTCACTTAACTTGGGAAGACGTAAAATCGTGACCTAAATTTGTACAAGACAACTAGTAAATATGAATTTATGTCATCCCACCTTGGGCTTATATACCGCACTAAACATTATAATTAGAGGTCACTTACCAACTATCTTCTCTAAATCGACCTAAAATTAGGTCTCCCTCTCTCCCCCCACTTATGTGGAACCCTATTTCCAGACTACTTAATTAGCAAATGATAGAATGCTTAGGATATTCAGCCGCTCTTTATCTTCGATATCTTTATATTACCATTATATCATGTGGTCGACTTAATATCAGCTAGTTAACTGAATCTACGTGCTTCTTAAGTGAAACGAACATATACTTTGTCAGTAGATGTGGAAAGAATCGTATGCATTCGATTTTTATGAATATAGAGATATGGTATTCAGTATAAAATGATTGCTCTTATGTTTTGTATCTGATGAATTGTATAGTTATTATTTAGTATATAATAAATAATATTATCTTTATTATTTGTAGGATCTATAGTTATTGATATTTAGTAGTCTTCGATCACAAATTTTTTTCTAACAATAATATAACATAGCTATGAAGTATAAGTTAAAAGTTAAATTACCGAATGCATGACCAGATTCTACAGTTCAATGAAGATATGTTGGCTAAAAACAACACAATTTGATATGTAGCATACACAGCGAGCTCTAGCTTATGTTTTGTTTTTTTTTTCTCTTTTTGGTCCTTATAAAGTATGGAAATGCTTAATACGTCCGATTAATAAGTTTTCACGTAAGCATACAAGGGCTGGAAAGAACATCTAGTGCATTTTGTGATGTTTCAACTTGTTATTCTTATATCCCAAGGAACAAATGGAAAAACTTTCCAGAGGCTTTTGAATATTTTATGAGCCACGTTACCATATTTTTCTGTTTGTGGTGTCCTAATGGCATTAAACAAGCCATTGAATACCATATCTTTGTGCACTACTGTATAGTCAAATGTACGGTAAGGGTTAATTTTATCTACCAAAGATACACAGGAAGTTTCTTGCACGACCCTCTTTATCACATACATTTGTCCTAGAATAAAAACATCTACGCACCAGATGTTGCATTATAAAGAAATGCTCGACTCTAAGGCAGCTAGGCAGGTGATTAGCAACGAAACCGCTCAAGCAGCAATCTTTCACATTTATGATACTGAACTTTCAATTACTAACCTTTGCACTTGAAAGTACTTGTACGGGAAGTTTTGGACCTATTAGCAAACCGTACAAGTTCCAAACACCTCAGATAGTGTGGCCAAAGCCTGATTCTTGATCACTCTCTGGATTTCTCTTAGAAATTCCCCATGGGAAAGGAAGCATCAAACGAGTTGGAATGGAAGATACGTGTAGATGATGGGACATTGGAGAAGGAGATACTGATGCCGGAATCAGGAGCATTTCACAGAGTTTGGATGGCTCTACAATTTGTCCTAAAAGAACCAATTTGCAGGATTCGAAACTTCTTGGAAAAGGCTTGGAATTTAGGAGTGGCTGAGCCTAAAAAGGTTATCCACGGTCTCAAAGTCGGGTTGGCACTTTCTCTCGTCTCACTTTTCTACTATATGAGGCCTTTGTATGATGGCTTTGGAGGAAATGCGATGTGGGCAGTCATGACCGTAGTAGTAGTTTTTGAATACACTGTGGGTCAGTATTCTAAGTTCCTTGTGTACTTCTATTTGAGCATTTGTAGTACTTTGAATCTATCAATTTTAAGGCTAACAGTACCATGTAGGATCCGAGGATATAAGTCGCAAAAGTCCATTTCTTAGTTGAAATCCCCCTAAGACATAACTAATCAAGTTATCATCTTTGTTACAGGAGCAACACTATGTAAGTGTATTAACAGAGCAACAGGAACTTTTCTGGCTGGGTCACTAGGCCTTGGGATACATTGGATTGCAAGTCATTCAGGAGATGAGTTTGAGCCTATAATTCTTGGAATGTCAGTGTTCATACTAGGTGAGTCAGAGTTACGCGCGCCCAAATTCCTATATTTTCTCTCTTATTACTTTGGGCTATTATTGCTTGGATGGTTCTCGACTTCAATCCGTACACTTCTCTTCCATAACAGCTTCTGCTGCAACGTTTTCCCGATTTATTCCATCTGTTAAATCCCGGTTTGACTATGGTGCCATGATCTTCATACTCACCTTCAGCTTGGTTTCAATATCCGGTTATCGGGTGGACAAATTGTTTGAAATGGCTCACCAAAGATTATCCACAATTGCTGTTGGTGCCTCCTTGTGTATTATCATAACCATGTTCTTCTGCCCAACATGGGCTGGCGATGAGCTTCACAGTTTGATCCACACTAACCTGGAAAAGTTGGCTGATTCCTTATATGGTATGTCAAACCAGAACCAGCTACATAAATTGTCATCAGAGCTGATTCAAGATGTAATCTTTTTGTTAACTTGCATTTGCAGGATGTGTTGTTATGTACTTCACAAACAACTGCGACGATGATTCTAGCAAGAAAATGGAGCGCTACAAATGTGTGCTTAACTCAAAGGCAGCTGAGGAATCTCTGGTCGGTGAACTAATCCAACTTTTTCACTAGTCAATACGCGAGTGAATTTAACAATAACAAAAGTGTTACCTTGTGAATTGAACAGGCCAATTTTGCTAGATGGGAACCTGCACATGGCCGTTTCAGCTATAGACATCCATGGAAACAGTATCTCAAGGTTGGTTCCGCCTTGCGTGGCTGCGGTTATTGTATTGGAGCCATCAATAGTTCCATGAACTCGGAATTTGAGGTACACCCTCTTAAATTTATCTTTTTTTCAATTGTCAAATGATGTTCTGCAATAGCTGGAAGACACAGTAATTAACTAGGAAACAATTCTGACATAAAACAGGCACCTGATTTCCTAAAGAAACATCTCAGTAATGCCTGCATCACTCTAAGTTCCCATGCGTCGAATGTCTTGAGAGAATCGGCCACTGTCATGGCAACCATGACTAAATCTTCAAATATCCGCTTCTCTGTTGAGGAGATGCAGTATGCAGTAAAGGATCTCCAAAACGCCTTATTATCTCTTCCAAACTGTTACCTAGCAGCCAAACCACTGGCACCACTCGACGGTGACAGCAAAACTGCAACAACTACGAAGACAACTGTGCTGTCAATGACAGAAGTTCTTCCACTAGCAACATTGGTGTCCTTGTTGATGGAAACTGCGGCGAGAATTGAGGACATCGCTAATGAGGTGATTAACTTGGCAGAGCAGGCAAATTTCAAGCCTGTGACCAGTAAAAAGCCCATCCAATAAAGATCGGGTAAAAACTCGATTCGACCAAATCAAGGTCACAAGGAGACGAAAGACCTATAGGTGTTTTTAACTACACCGTAGATATTGTTTAAGGTAGCTATTACGGTACAGAATCGCCAGACACATTTGCCACTCTCTTATGCTTCGTAATAAGGAAGAAAAGAGTACTAGCCGCAGAAACTTATGTGCTGGAAAGAAAACTTTGACCTCGTTCTTCTGTAAGGATGTCACCACTAGAAGTGTATCCAAATTGGCAGGCTAATTGTTTGTATTTGATCATGCATATAGCCTAGCACTAACTTAATCTACTAATCCAAACTTCCATCCGCTCTTACATAATGAAGGTAGTTCTTGATCTTAGAACAAACAGTTTATCTTTGAACGGCTTTGAGAATCCACTAAAAGTTCAGGGATCAAATTTCAACAACCTATAACAAACCACTATGTAGCTCGTAAATTTTGTTCAGTCTGTACATACATAAATCTGTAGTGGTAATATATATAGATAACCTTTGAAATCAGAGAGTCACTAACATGAATAAGATCTTATTAATGGAAACTGTGAGTGAAACGTCATTCGATATGTAGATTTTTTCCAACAAATCTATGACTTTTCCCAACTTAAATGTACATCATCTCACCATCAGTCTTCCAGAAGCCTCGTTATTGTCATCGGATTCATCTTCAGGAGAGCCCGCCCAGCCAAGGTTCACAGATAGATCCTCCACAGCAACCTTGATCACGTCACTCCGAACACCTATATCAGTAGCATATCTGCTCATACAGTACATCCCGGCCGTTACTGTAGCAACTCCAACTGGACTGGGCATTAGCAGCTTCAGTGGAGATGACATGATAGCGGCTAACGGTGCACCAATTGCAGAAGAAGCTTGACCACTTCTTCCCACCCCAAGCTTATCCATTATTAAAAGACCTGTCTTGCAGTAAAGTGCGAAATCCTCACAGTTATTCTGGAATATATCATAATTCCCAAACCCATTTTGAAGAAGGTACATTGCTCGGTGGATCACTGCCTCAGCTGGGTCGGATGCCGCAATGGTACATGTGCCTCCACGTAACTTTGCAAGAAAAACTGATGGAGTCACCCCATATTCAAAGCAGTAAAGGTATCCTTTTCTAAGGAAACAGTCCAGGCACGAGAGGACTACCCCACTCTCAGGCTGCCTGAATCCGCAGTCAGGAAAGATCTCACAGGACATTGTGTCGTACAAATCTGAAGACGATTCAGAGCTTGAATTTGTGTCCCGCCTGGGCGTAAAATGGACTACCTTGCTTCCCCCAACAAAGATTCCTGCATTATAAAAATTATACCTTCTGCATTAACTCAAATCAAAAGATTAAATATCACAGATGCAATCAGCTCTACCATATAAGGAAGACTCAATCGTTAATCAGAAAAATACTTGATGATCTGAAAAAGGGACAAGATCAAGAGTGCAAAAGAACACTCTGAGCATCTTCTGCTTGTTGGAGAAATAAAGTTGCATAAATCTAGTAGAATTGCCATACCCAGGAAAGGTTGAAGCTCGATTGAATAAAAACAATTACGAGTATGGATGGTCAAATATTTGGAAATTTAGATTGTTATAAACTATAGATTGACTATACATGAGCCAGCTCCGCATAAACTTCATAGTTGTCCCCATCCTAATGGACTAGCACGTCCCTAACAAACTGTAATGCACTGCAGACAGTGATAGTAAAAATGTTGATGAGCTGATTTAATCATATAAGAAATCTAGACAATTGACATTTCAGACTTCCAGCTATCTTCTTTTTGTTCTATGAAAGACATTCTAGAAATCGGATTCAAGGAGCTGAGTCATATCAATCTCTCAAAGAGTCGGTTGACTTTCTAAACACTAAGTGGGTTGAACTTTCTGAACTGTAAAGAACACAATTCAATTTCAGGTCTATCCACACAACGAAGGAACTGACGGTAAACAACACAACAAAGAAGACGAAATGGAAACATTGTTTGCTCGTACGCTTCAATCTAGTTGAACTACAGGAGACGAAACGGAAGACGGCGAGACAAAAGATAAAGTTCCCCCATTTACATCTAATCCAACCAAAGAACATAACTTTATGATGAAAGAAAAAACCCACATTGAAGAACAGAGGTTAAAGACAGATAGATACCGTGGTGAGAGTAAGTGAAGACAGCCCGGTAAGTGTAGATGTGATCTCCAGGTTTGATTTCGCTTCTTTCCGCTCTGTTGGTGAGCAGACCCATTTCTCTGTACTCGAAACACCCTTTGGAAAATGGAAATTTCTCGGCAGGGACGAGTGGTACTAGTACCACAGTTCACATCCAATGGAGACCCCACCAAATTGTGGCAAAATCTGATTGGCTTTGACCACAAATGGTTGTAACGACTTTTACCAATCCTGCATATTATTGGGCTTTATGTGCTTTTTTAAAGAATTGAAAAGTTCGCATAGTGGTTAATGATAGGTGATGATGATGATGTTACACGACGACGTGAGCCAAGTCCTCCTGTTTTCTTTGCCTTTTCTCTTTCCTTCTTGACCCTTTATGCCATTATCACCATCATGGGCCTCTTTGATTCCGTCTTATCAGCATATGGAAGTAATTAAAGAGGGGTTTTTTATCTTCTTTCTTGCATTCGAGTTTTACGCTTGCGGGGTACCTTTCCCGGGACTTAGAATTTAGTGTTATAGATTACTGTTTTATATTGAATTTCTCTATTTCTTATTAAATAAAATATGACCATATTGAAAATTTATCTTTTCCATGATTGAATTACGTTGTCAAGCATTGCAACCTAAGAATGTGTCGGTGGAGGGCAAAGCCTTGTAAAGCGATACTGTTTTGGTGAAGTGGAAAACGAATGTAATGACGAAATCAAACTTGGGATTCTTTGCGGTGTTGTCAAGTCATGCCGTTGGCAATTGGCATCATATGACGTGTCCGCTCTAACCTTTTTCGTTTTTTTGTTATAAATAGCAACCGGTCGACGCATTGCTTCTGGGTCGAAACGAGGAGTTCGAATCTTCTGTCTATTTTTGTTCTGTTTAACTCTGTGATAACAAATGTTGACGTTCTATTTACAAAGATTCACAACCATGTTATTCTTCCTAAGTTTGACGGCTTGCGATTTATGAGCCAAGCTATTAGTAAGACATCTTTTCTTTTGCTCCCAAGTCCCAACACAGCTAAATAGTAAATACAATAATAATAATAATAAAACTAATCAATTTTTAAATTTAATTCAATATTTTTCTATAAATTATAAATTAATTAAACAATTTTGATAAATTAATC
>JAOQML010000004.1:3810056-3821504 GCA_027568935.1 Erythroxylum urbanii
CCAAATCGGAGTTAAGAGCAACAAGTTATAACAGTTTAGGTTTAAGTAGTTGGATTCCGGCAAGTGGGTTCTAACAACTTTAAACTTAAGAAAGAACATATAAGAAGCAAGATGAAGGAGTGAGTCGTGTGACTCATTCAAAATTAGGTTTTTTAATAGTTTAAATATGTGACAAGTGTCACATTCCCATAGGTTAAGAAATTTTCTTCCCAATTCTCTTCAATTTCTCTCCAATTTCCAATGGCTCACTTCAAATATTCCTAATTGCTTATGTCTAAATTTCCATTGCCATTGGACAACAATTTCACTACTGAAAGACTCCTATCAGTCACTTAGCAATTTTCTGGGTCCGGAAACAATTCCAAAAAATTCCCGAAAAATTCCTATAATTCTCTAAAATTAGGAAAATCCTAATAAACCTCTCCAATTTCAATTCTAAATCACTTAAGACACTTTTTCTATTTAGCTCAATTAATCACAATTAAAAACCGGAAAAATGTCATGTATGCATGTATAAACATTTCATGTGCAAGAATTCACTAATTATTATTCATATGCATATATGAATGCATGCATATGTCACTATATATTTATACACTCCTAAACATGGCAATTTACTAATATACCCTTCCTATTGGTGAAGGGATGTTACACCATGACCGTGGAACCTTGTAGGAAATAAAGAGTTCCAATCCTCTTTGCCTTCATGATTGTGAAAGGCCCTTTAGAAACTCGAAGAACTCCACCTTCACTTTGGCACTTACATCCCTTTTCCTCAAGACAACCCAAAGAGATCAAATTCTTTTCCAAATGGCGTATATGTCTCACAACCGTCAACCTTCGGATCTTTCCATCATGAAATTTAATTATCACCGAACCAATTCTGGCAACCTTACACATGTTGATGTTCCCCATGAGCACCATACCATCCTTAGGCTCATAAATCTCAAACTAATCTCTATTTGGAGTCATGTGTTGAGAAGCACCCGTATCCATCACCCAGCAATGCTTTGCATCAACATTGGTGTCTACTGCACAAAGAGTATCAAGCGTGTCACATTCGACAACATTGGCCTCCTTCGAAGAAATACCTTTTGTATCCGCCTTTTGTTTATTTTTCAACTTGAAACAATCGGCCTTAATGTGTCCCTTCTTTTTACAATAGTTGCACATCAAATTCTTGTGCCTAGACTTCGAACGGGTTTTTGCATCAGTCGAATTTCAATCCTTTGGTCTACTTCGATCCACAACCAAACCAACACCTTGATTCCCTTTCTCAACATTGGTCATCTCATTATCAATATGCAACTTGGCTTGCAAATTGCTCTTAACATCCTTAAGTGAAATTTTGTCCCTCCTATAAATCAACATATCTCTAAACGCTTGATAAGATGCTGGTAATGAGCACAATAATAAAAGTGCTTAAACCTTATTCTCTACCTTAGCACCAATTTTATCTAAATCATTCAAAATAGACGCAAACTCTGAAATATGCTCAGAAATTGATGTTCCTTCAACCATGCGAAGGGTGTAGAGGCACAACTTCAACTGCAATCGATTCGTGAGAGACTTCTTCATGTAAATGTCCTCCAATTTCGCCCACAAACCCTTAGCAGTTTTCTCTGACAAAACCTCTTGTAACGTCGAATTGCTCAAACACAAATGGATAATGGAGAGCACCTTATCATCCATATCTCTCCACTTTTTATCCGATGTGCAAAACTAGACTTCCCATCATACTTCTCAATATCAAACTTATCCAACATATCCATCAAACTTCTTACTATACCCAATTAACAAATCTATGAAAATTTAGAGTCAAATAGAAAATACCAAAAAATATAGGGGCTAATGTGTATTTTTTGGAACTTAGGGATCAAAACAAAAATTTCACAAAATGCTAGGACCAAAACAAAAAAATTCTGCAACGGCAGGGCTGAACTGAGAAAATAGACTGGACGGACGACAGTTGAGAGGAGAAGATGAAGAACTGGACTGACGTCGTTGGCAGCTGGAGATTGCAAAACGCGACAGAGTAGTGATCCCGATAACAGAGGACGGCGAGAACAGATGATGCTGGCGTCGGCAGGTGGCAGACAGCAGAAGCAGAAGTGGCTGGCGGCCGGCGGCTTGAACCACAGTAGCAACTACCGGCGACGATGGCCTCTCTGATACCAATTTGTTAGAGGTTGGGACGATGACGATGATTGAGAGAGGGAGAGAGTCAAGTGAGAGTTCTAAAATGTTAGAGATTGCGTATGTAATGTATTAAGTTAAAACCACTGTTAATAATATACAAGACAAAATATATAGACAAAGCCCAATGAGCTTAATTAAGAATTTGGTTCATAATATAACATGAGTTGCCCAAACCCATCAACCATTATGCCAAATTCAAAGAAAGAGAAGAAGGGAAATATTTCGCATTCCATAAGTAAATCTCTTTAGCCTCTTCTAAATTCCATATCACTTTCACGAATGCCCAAATCTTGTAAGACTTTATTTTAGGGTTTCGCACATAAAGTCCCCAGTTGGCAAGTGACTTTTGAAGGTTATCATGGAGTCCACAATACTCTATGACTCTTTCTTTACCTTCTACTAAATTAAGCTCTCAAAGACAATGATGATCTGGGAGTATAAACCTCTTTCAGACAAATTACCAATGTCTTCTGAGATGTTAATAAAGACCAAAATATAGATTGAGAACCAATTTGTATTCAACATGAAATGGATGAAATATATATAAGAAAATCTTTCCCAACTGAAACACCAGGTTCAATTTTGCTAGAAAGAACTACAGCAGATGTAGTGATGTCAGACACAGTGGTAGCTGGAATGGAAGAAGTCTTGAGCCTACAAGCTCTGAGCTTGCCTCGGTGAAGTGATCCAAAAATTATCTTGAAGTTCCAAAGTGTCATCTGCAGTGAATAACAAGAAAGTGCCACTATGATCAATAAGATAAATGACATCAAATTCTCACAACAATAATGCTCAATAAATGATTTAAGTGTCTTCCAATGGGAATCGTTGAATATTCTTTGTTCAGCCAAGCTTTTGATCAGATCTTTGCCCATAGTTCGTGTTTGCAGTCACTCATGTTTTGCATGAACCCAAGCTGCCACAAGATCTTCATATAAACTCATCTGGAGCGAGTGGACAAAGTGCGCATCAATTCGTTTGAAGAAAGCTCACCTACATATTTGATGAATTCCAAGCATATAATCAGAAGAAAACAATGTATATCAAACTTGCCAACCAAGTTAAGGAAAACAATAAATAAGATATTTAAAACTGAAATTAACATAACTAATAGCTCCTCTCATTTAAGATGAATACCAAGATAGTAGAAAATCTATTAAGACATAAAACTGATATGTTTGATGAATACCAAGATAGTAGAAAATCTATTAAAATGTAAACTTGGTTGGCAGGACCGTGAAAGTGAAACAAGCTCCAGCCATGCTCTGCCTTTTGTTGCTAAAATTCCATTGTCCAACAATGCCCTACCATTATCTAAATTTGCTTGATTTTTAACCAGATCCAATTTAGGCCTTTGCAAAAGATTGCTGACTAGACAAACTTTACTGTTTTCAGTGAGGAATCCACTTTTAGATGCAACTATTAGGCCATGGTTAGAAGCAATATCAAGGGTGATGATGCAGGATGCATCCTCTGGAATAACCATGGCAGAGGCATCAAAGCAAGGAAGAATATCCCGAATCATTGTCAATATTCCACCTACAGTAAATTTCAAATTTATAAAAAGATCTTTGAAGATGTGACACAAAACAATTTTATCAGCTTGCAGAATGTATTAACAGGCAAGTGATTGATTTAACAATACTTTGATGTGAAGATGATTGATTATGTAGCAATTATTAGGAAACTAATACGTCAAATGAAAAAATAAAATTTTTATATACTCTTTAAACAATGAACTAATGTCTTAGACATTAATTTAAGAATAAAAATACATAATTTAATCACAATGAATCAGTTGATTAAATTGTATTAAATAAAATATCAAATTATAATATCCGTCTTAAATTAGGGTTTATCATACATAGGTACTAAATAAACTTAGTTTATAAATATAGAAAATAAAACAAACTTCAAACATTTAGAAGAATAATTAAAAGAAAAGAATCCATAAGGTACATATCTTCCTTTTCTCTTATGTAATCCCTTTAAAATTTTAATAAAAGGCTATTTTCTATCAGATCGATGAAATAATCTTTGTGTTTTTTATCATCCTAGGTTCAACATTATGTCTCAAACTCTAATTCTGATTCTAACTTCTTCCCTTTTGTCTCTTCTTCATAGTTGCCTTTTATATTGCAAAATTAAGGTTATGAGAATACACACAATCAACCATACGGTTGTGTGAGTAATAGTACATCTCAAGAATATTTCAAAGTGATGAATTTACACGTTTTCAGGAGCTTACAAAAGCATAGGAAACAACCGTGTAAGTGACTTACACATATGCGTATCTTCACAAGGGTAAAAAGGTCTTCAAATCTTTACACGTTTATAATCATTTACATGGTCCTTATAC
Source organism: Erythroxylum urbanii (assembly GCA_027568935.1). Classification (NCBI taxonomy): domain Eukaryota; kingdom Viridiplantae; phylum Streptophyta; class Magnoliopsida; order Malpighiales; family Erythroxylaceae; genus Erythroxylum; species Erythroxylum urbanii. The sequence continues at coordinate 3,814,615 of JAOQML010000004.1, forward strand.
AACCAAGTATGTTACTCATACGTGTGTGTATTTTCATACGGACATGTACTTTTAAAAAAGCTCTAATTCTTTTATTTCTTACCATGCTTTTATCTAAATTCTTCTCCTTTAATTTATGAAGATAATTTAGACTTAAAAACATACTAAAAATAAAATAAGTACCAAATACCACATTAAATTGTCATATAATAAGTAAAACAAACTAGACATAAAAATATAGTTCATTGATCCTTTATCGGTCACTACCTTACAGCAATAGCATTGATTGTCAAGCTATGTCATAGGATGAAAACAAATTGAAAACCCCATATGCTCAAAATCATAGTGAATGATTAAAGAGTTAGACTATATTTAATTGATGATTTATTAATAGAATAAAATGTAATATTAGTACATTATTTAAGAAGAAGGTTTATAATAGAATGAAATGAAAGAGGAGTGTTTCTTTTCTAAATAATATTTCACTGCATTATATTATGAATATTTCTATTTCTTCTAAATAATAATTTTTAATATTACATTTATTTACGTTCTATTATATTATAAACCATTTCATTAAAAACTTCACGATGGAATAATAATCTTAAGAAACTAGGAGAAACAACATTATTATACTCCGATGATGACTTGCGCAAACACACGAGCATCTTTGACAGATTAAATTCAAAGGTAATTACTCCGGAGCACCTTGAAGCAAGTCATTAACTTGATCAAAATTGTTTCATTACTCAACATTCCATTGACATCATACACTTACGTTCAATTAGATCAGACAGTCGTATAAAGTGGTAAATTATCAAACTAGTGAATCACTACCAGATCAAACAGAGAGCAAATCAGATTTCTACACCTAATCCTTTATGAATGTCGTAATACAAATGAAGATTTATGAATGTCGTAATACAAATGAAGATTTTAAAGAGTAGTTGAAGATAATAAATAATAATTACATCAAAAATTTAAAATATCTGATAATAATAATAATAAATATCTTTAACTTTTAAATTATTATAATTTACTGCAAGGTTCGTGATAAGAAATTAATTAAGTAAAAATGAAACTTGTGACAAAAAAATATTGTTGAGTTGGTTATAACGCGCTGGTTCTATTTAACAGGCTTAATCGTAAGTTTCATCCACCCAACGTTAATTACTACGTCGTACTTGAGAGTGCGATAAGGATAGGCGAGGCATCCGAAAACACTGGCACTAACGTGATAACCAACTACACCACGACACCAGCTGAGAATAATAAGAAGAAACTTTATGATAGTTGGTACGGCGCCTCGCCAAACTCCATCAGTACTAACGAAAATCTATTACGAGACGATTGCAAACAGAAGATGGAAATTTGAAACTTGTTAGTTTTAGTAACTAACCATACAAGTGTTTGTTTCTACCCTATATTACGCACCTTCAAGTTCCCTGTTCTCTGTCTCTCATACCAATCCAATCAAAATTGAGGCCTTTTTTTTTTATCACCTAAACCCATTGCCACTTTCCCTTTTTTCCCTCATCTCTGCATCTATTGGGAGAAAAAGGAAAAACTTTCTGGATAAAGGTACAATCTTTAGTCTCGAGGATTGATTTTGGGTTCGTAAGGATGATATTGGAAAATTGGGTGGTGCTGGGTTTGGTATGATGATGTTAAAGAGACATAAAAGCGCGAGATTTGAGGTTATGAATTGTTCGGGTTCATTGCCTCAACATGGAGTACACGACGTCGTCATCCCTGTGCTTGTCGTCGTCGTCGTAGTCGAATGCCGAATCCCCTTGCGTATTTCGGCATTCGATTCCTTCTCCATCGCGTCAGAAGCTTTTTCCGAGCAAAAACTACAAAATCGTTGTCTCGTTCCTCTTATGTGGGTCGATCAGTGACAATAGCTTTGATTCTTCTTCATATCTTTGTTCTGCTAAGTTTTGATCGTTTAGACCTTAAAACAGTAGCCGCTATCAAGTCCATATTGTCTGTTTCCTTTTTCCCTGTTGGTGTTGTCTGCTTAATGGCAGGAATGAGACCTGCTGTTGTGGGGGACCCTGGATTTGCATCGAATTTGAATGTTGAGACTTTCTCGGCTACGGAGCCTCCTCATGCGGAGCTTGATTTCATAGAAAAAGATCCTACTGGTAGATATGTTCGGGTAATTTGGACAACCCCTTTTTAGAGTGCTTCTGTTTTAGTAATTGGCATTTGTCTTACATTTCATATAGTGGCATATGGAATTGGTGCTTCATGGGATAACTAATCCAGGACTCTATATAGAATTAGTGGAAGATTGGACCCTGAAACAATCATTTGGAATTTCCAGTATGTGTACTTGCTGTTAATATCAATGCCGGTGACCTAGTAGTACGAGAAGTATTGACGGAAGATGAGCAACTTCCGCAAGAAACACATCGTCCATTCTATATAGTGAGAATAAAAAAAAATAGATATCTATTGCAATAAATGACGGATCTTTTTAATGCTTTGGATTTGCGGGGTCTTGGTAATTTGCTTACTGGCCGAAAGCATTGTTGAGAATGGACCCTAACCATTTTGGCATATATTCAACCATGCTGTGGTTAGAGGGAAATTCTGTAAGACATAAAAGCTAAGAGCAGCAGTTGAACCTTGTGATGCTGAAGTTGATTTATGTGTCAATCAACTTCGTTAACATTTTGAGGTTACAAAATTTATGCTCTAATTTAAACAAGTGGGTACAACCCATATTATTGATATTAAGTCGTTGCATCGTGTTAAAAAGATCCGTTGCTTCTTGTTCTTTTTTCTTTTTTCTCTGGAAGCAGTTATTTCCCTTCTAGAGTCATTAATTTCAATCGTTTTCCCTTTTTGTTGGCACAGTATAATGATATATTGGGCAGGGGTGCTTTCAAGACTGTGTATGTGTCTTACACTTTGCCTCCTTAAAGTTTTGTTTCCCTTTCTTTATATTCTTATACTTTTATAAAAGCCATATTTTTAAAGGAGATTACTCATTGCACTTGTTTCCTTGATATTTTTTCTTGAAGTTACAAGGCATTTGATGAAGTAGATGGTATAGAAGTTGCATGGAACCAAGTAAGCATTGAAGATGTGTTGCAGTCCCCAGAAAATTTGGAAAGATTATACTCAGAAGTTCATCTGCTGAGATCTCTGAAGCATGACAACATCATCAAGCTCTATTATTCTTGGGTGGATCAGAAGAAGAAAATGGTTAACATGATTACTGAGCTGTTTACATCTGGGAATCTGCGGCAGTACGTTGTCTGCAATGTTACTGATTATTAATTCATGACCATTATCTCTATGATTCAAATTTCTGACAGCTGCTTACTTTTGGTTGTTAGATACCGCAAGAAGCATAGAAATGTTGATATGAAAGCAATAAAGAATTGGGCAAGGCAAATTCTTCGAGGTTTAGTTTATCTTCATGGCCATAATCCACCCATCATTCACAGGGATTTAAAATGTGACAATGTGTTTGTTAATGGGAACCATGGAGAAGTTAAAATTGGAGACCTTGGGTTGGCCATTGTCATGCAACAGCCTACAGCTAAAAGTGTTATTGGTAATGCTCTAATGTCTCAAGTTCCCCTGCTTTGATAACACAAATTTATGGGAAGTCTCAAATATTTTCCTTCTTCATACAGGAACTCCTGAATTCATGGCTCCAGAGCTTTATGAAGAGGAATACAATGAACTCGTTGATATATATTCTTTTGGGATGTGCATGTTGGAAATGGTCACTTTTGATTATCCATACAGTGAATGTCAAAATCCAGCTCAAATATACAAGAAGGTTACCTCGGTAATTTTATCTATCTAGAGCTTATAGTCACTTGATCATTGACTTGGGTCTTTCCATACAAGTACCTGATTTATTTTTTAATGTGCTTCTAACCTTCTTCAGGGCGTAAAACCTGCTTCCCTGAATAAAGTGAATGATCCACAAATGAAGGAGTTCATTGAAAAATGCTTGGCTCCAGCTTCTAAGAGGTTGCCTGCTATGGAGCTCCTTAAAGACTCTTTCCTCCAGCCTGGGAATTCTGAACCAATTCGTGGCCCCTCACAGTTGCCTAATCAGTGTTCTGGATCCATGAGTTCCACACATTCTGGGCCTCTTTCCATGGACATAGATATTGACAGTAAGCAGCTTTGTTTGAGTACAGATACTGGAAGTAATAATGGTAACTCAGCTCACCCTGTTATTGAATTCCAGAGGACACATAAGCATAATGAGTTTAGGTTGAGTGGGAAAAAGAATGATGACAACACTATATCATTAACCTTTCGAATTGCAGATTGTTTGGGTAAGTTACGTTTATCTTATCCCAGCCTTTACTACATTTTTCCTCCTTTTTTTGTGAGTAATGATTCAGTGTCGTTGCTGCTTGCAGGTCCGGTGAGGAATATTGACTTTCTCTTCTACCTTGATAGTGATACTGCTTTATCTGTGGCAAGTGAAATGGTTGAACAGCTAGAATTGACAGATCATGATGTGGCCTTCATAGCTGAGTTTATCGACTACTTGATAATGAATCTTCTTCCCGGTTGGAAAGTCTCGTCTAATTATTCAAGTGGAACAATAACTTCCTTTTCTGACAATTCCATCATTGATAATACCAAAACGTTAATGGCTTCCCCATGGGATGTATTACTAGCTGACGTTCCTGCAGTGTCTATTATTGAGCAAGAATCTTTTTTGAAGGCAACAAGAAATGGTCCTGAAGATTCCACACAAGATGGATATGATCTCAGTGGTAACTCCGATGGTGTTATTTCTTATTTTGACTACCATTCCTCTCCAAGTTTGACCAATATGGAAGATCAGGACTCTCAAGTCTCAGTTGTTACTGAAGAAGACGCTATCTCAAAAAATGAGAAAACTTCCGAATATTCTGAGCGCGATCCTATTGGAAGACATCAAAGCTTGAATGTCTATGCGTTTGAAACAGAGGTTGAGGAACCGTGTTTCGATTGCAAACAGGAAAGCAACGACATCAAAGTTGAAGAATGCATCCCAATGAATAACTCTTCAAAGAGCTTGGAATTATCACTTCTTGGCCAATGTGGAGTATCCAATCTCTTGAGCTTAGCAAGCACTTGTTCGTCAATGTCAATGGTTGACAATGATATAGATGCTGAGCTAAAGATAGAGATTGATGCAATCCAAGCCCAATATCAGATTTGGTTTAATGAACTTTGTAGGATAAAGGATGAAGCACTGGAGGCGACCAAAAGGAGATGGCTGGCAAGGAAAGGGTTGGCTGATCATTGATTTAGTGATATCTAGACAAACTTTTAACTTCTTGTGTGAAATTATTTTGTGCACACATTTTCTTTTCTAGTTTGAGGATTCTCACAATGTCATACTGGAGTTGTCGCAGATTGCGGCCCTTTTTAGTGGAAGTAGTAATATTTTCTAACTCAATCTTATGCTTTGAAATTGGCTGTTCCATTCTTGTACATAAATCGACCGTTTATCAGAGCAGTGTTCGCCTAATCAAACATTACAAGCATGTTGGCCTCATCAGTTACATCAGTGTAACAGCATTACTTAAAATCTCGTAGGATTGGGATCCTCATGTTCCTTATAAATGACACGGACATGAGCTCCAATTCAGTCCACGCGCAATGAAATGGTTAAAAAAGGGTCGGCTAGGATACATAGTTGATGTAAAATAGTAGAACTTGCAAAAGATCATCAAGGGGTAAATGGAAACTTTTTTAATACAACAGGCAGAATATTCGCACAGTGTTTCCCAAGCTCAGCAGGGCACAGAGGCAGCCGCATCCAAACACTCGAATGAAATTGAATAAACCACTTGACTCAAACTAAACTTGAAACCGGCAAATATGTTAAGGCAATAGATGTACAAGCAGCGTGCAAGTGACAAGCATTCAGTCTTCACGCCACATCTTTTGACACTTTTCATTCAAACAGAAGTAGAAAGTTGTTGCTGGCTCATCAGCTGACCGGATCTGTAGCTGTTGGTAACGAGCTCTTCCAAAGTTGCAATGTGGACAAGTTGCTGTGGGAAAAGGGAATAGAGTGAATCATAAGGGGAGTTGAGGTACATTGAAACTGGAAAAACAGAGCTGGATCAACAAGAACAACTAAACTAGATCATAAACTTGAATGAATGAATGTATTCTACACCTAATTCAGAACATTTGTCTCGATGACATAAAACATTTATACAAAAGGGATATACCTTCAGTTTCAGAGCCACCTTTGGTCATGTCATCAAGGGTAAAAATTGGCTCGATTTCTTTCTTAACCAGCAGTTGCTTTCTCTTGATCTTAACCTGAACGAGTAAACACAAAACAGAAAAGCCATAACCTTTAGCCACGATCATTCAATTAAAAACACCAAAAACAAAACACGAAATAGACTTCATAGAAAGGAGTATTACGCGACTCTCAATGGAACAGAAGTAGGGACAAGTAGGGCAGTAGAATCTGGAGGGCTGACCCATGTTGGGCAATTCATATCTCAGCAACATCCCACACGTTGGGCAAAACTCCATTGTTTCTTCTTCTTAAGTCTGATACTCCTAAAACCCTAGTGTGGTGTGCCTCTTTGTTCGGTTTCAGTTACTACATAGAATCCATCGCTGTACGCCGATGCTTCAACTTCGAACCCAAGCTTGTGATTGGAGCCATACGGTGTCGTCGATACGTTTTTTTTTCCTTTTCTACAAAAGGTCATTTATTTTAATCTAGTCTTTTTTAGTCCACCGATAAAGAAATCGGAAAAAAGATGGAAATGAAAAGTTAGAATTAGAATAGAAATAAAATTATTAATTTTGCGAGCGGTAAGAATATGACTATAAAAATTAATAATTATACCAATATTTAGTATCAAATGTTAAGAATAATATTTTTTACTTATATTTAATTATTA
>JAOQML010000004.1:3851461-3871961 GCA_027568935.1 Erythroxylum urbanii
TGGTAACAACATGTGTCTTCTTGCATGTTCTACACTTGTCCCAATTAGGAGCTGCCATTTGTCACCAAAAATTAGTCTCTGTATTAAACATCAATAAACTGTATTATTTTAAGCCGAATTTGACAAAGTTGTCTTCATAAAAGTTATAACTTATCCTCTTAACTTTCTAATGGTATAAAGTTTGAAATTTTTGGACATTGGAATCAAAAGATGTGAAACTTACAAGTTTAAGTGTCATATTTGTCTTGCAAAAAAAATCATTACAGCCTAGAGTTTTAAGTACTTTCAAGCCTTCTTATCACTAAATCTTCACCTAAAACTTATGTAAAGTATCCATAACATATTTTCTGAGACCTTGGGCTCAACATTAATGCCTTAAATATCTATGATGCCAATTTAATTCCAATTCTCCAAGTATGATTCTTTAAAAACATAATTAAGTCATATAGAATACATGTTCGATGAAACATTCCAACTAGGCTACAATTTGGGGCTTTACATTTAAACTTCCTCAAAATTGTCCTGCAACAACATCATTGCCATGTTTCAGTAAGAACCCATCTCACAGTACACTCGTCCACATATGAACTACATGAAATATAATCCCTAAAACATGCAAAGAAAGAATCAGTAACAAAGCATTTACAAGATTCAATTGAATACCCACCCTCAAAGAAACATCCAAGGGCTCTTTCTCATATTCCTCGTCCTCGAACATATTCAAAATGTCTCAGAGTTGGTATTGCCAAAGAAGAGCTTCATTCAATACAAAATCTCTTTCAAGTTTTGTTTTTTGTTATGAAAAGGAAAAGTGAGTATTGACTATAGAATTAAAAAATTGAAAAATAACAATAAAATCAGACCTTACCATTAACCACATCATCTTCCTTCTCGCAGCGCATCTCTGACTCTCCTTACAAGGTCATCAAGTGCTTGGGATCAGAACTGCAACCCAGCATGATGAGAAGAAGAACTACAAGAACGTAAGAAAAAGCGAAGGGGCATCGGCTTAGCTTTAGCCAGAGCAAAGCCAGACCCAACGAATTTTATTAAAACGTTGACGTTTTAGCAGCGGAACAGTGATAGTGAACAGTTGATCTAGTGCCCCTTTTACAACACGTGGCATAGAATGTTGTAATCTCGGAAGGGTATTATCGAGAATGAAAAGACTTCTTTCTATAGAGGGGCAAGAGTCAACCTAAGCCCAAGAAAGAGATTGCAGAGACAAAGACAATAATGTTTCCTCGGCCATTGTCATCAACAGTGGTAAGGTCCCATTTGCTTATGGCTCAATGGAATGAATAAGCTTGAAGGCACTTATTTCTTCCTTAATTTAATTTATTTTTAAAATTCTTTCATAATTTAATCATCTTTTAAAAATCTCATTCTTTATTAAATAGACATATATGTTCCTTATGTTAGATCTTTTGTTTGAAAACTTGACCAAAAATCAACAAGATATGAGGAGTGTTTTTATAATATTATAAAGAATTATTTTTAAAATGAGTTAATCACAATAAATATGAGTCTTTATGCTAATAAATTATAAAGAGATTATCAATAATGAAAAGGAATGGTAATTCGATTCAATAATAAGTTGATCTTTGTGCTTTACATTAATTACCAAATAGAAGGCATTTTTTATAAGAAATATTTACAGAAAATAAGATATAATTAAAATAGGCCTGAGCTTATATGTAAGTGCATTTTACGATTTTATTACAACTAATTATATTTCTTAGTTAGAATTGTTGAGTTGAAAACTCATATTATAATCTTCTAATTTGATATGTTGGTCCTATTTTTTGATTTTTGCTAATGAAGGGATACTAAGAGAAAACCTAATAGCTAGATGTACAACTCTGGGACCATAATCATATTTTGTAAAGGTAAAATCCTAAACTCAATTAGTTTATAATTCCTAATTTTACTCATCATCAAGTTAGAAATTATTATCTTGATCTTTAAACATATAAAACTGGGTCATATCTTGTTTGATGCTTTAAGCCAAAAATTTAATTAGATCATATTAACTGGACTCATTCTTAATGATAGCCTGTAATATACATATAAGCCCACAAATTAATTGGAACTTATTCCAACAATCTCCCATTTGAGTTATATGTCTATGAAACTTTAATAATTGTATATTATGCCAAAATCCTTATGTGTATAAATATGTTATCATCGTTAAAAGGCATTTAGAACAATCTCGTTTATCATATATACTAATAAGGGATCAAAGTGCTTTTCATTATAATGAACATAACTAAACCCATCAATGGTATTAGTATAGATGAATGACAAGGATCAGGAATGGATGTGTAATATGAAACTTTCATTTAATGTAATCTTAACATGACTATTTCTAACTACTCATCCTTTAAAACTTAATCTTTAAACTTTATTCCTTGTGAGAACAAACTGAAAAATACATTTAGAGTGGAAATAAATTGTGGACTTTATTATTGCAATGTTAATTATAAAATACCACAACAATAACAACAACAACACTCAGTATGAATCCTGCTAATAAGCGGGATCTGATGAGGTCTAATAATACGCAGTCTTATCTCTAGTAAAAAAGCTATTTTCAAATAACCCACATGAAAAAGAGAATGACAGAGAGAGAGAGAGAGAGGGAAGAGAGATATAGAGAGAGGGAGAAAATTAATAATAATATTATTATTAATAACGCAAATAAGATTAGTAGTAGTAGTAGTAGTGCTAATAATAATAATAATAATAATAATAATAATAATAATAATAATAATAATAATAATAATAATAATAACTACTAAATCAAGCTAAATATCTAAGAGGTAAGTGCTATCTATTTACAAGTTAGGCTAACTATAAGAAGAATTACAAGAATCTCTTTACAAGGGATCCTTTATGTGAATGCTAGTATGCCAAATTTTTCCATTACGGGTCATGTCCTCGGTAAGTTTCAACATTGTCATGTCATTTTTTATCACCTTTTTCCAATTCTTCTTAGGCCTCCAGTTTTTTCTCTTACAGTCTCTGAGTACAATATTCTTACATCTTCTTACTGGAGCAACTAGGTGTCTCATCTTAACATGTCCAAACTACCTAAGTCTTGCCTCTCTTAATTTGTCAATAATATTAGCTACCTTTAATATGTCCCTTACCATTACATTCATGACCTTATATCTTCTAGGAAGGTCTATTATAAAATAACCACAAAATATTTCTATTATTTGAAAAATATTTAAGAATACAAACTCCCACTAAATTGTAACATTCTAGAAAAGAGCTACACATGTACACGTAGTGTGCTCATGAGAGAACTTTGGTAGTAATCCCTTCGTAAGCAGATCTACAACCATGAACTTTGTCCTAATATGCTTAGTGGACTCTTGACTACTCTAAACTCTTTCTGTAACCACTAAGAACTTAATGTCTATAACCTTAGACTTAGGGAGAATGTTATGTTGTTCTCAATTAGTATTGATTCAAGAATTTCTTGACTAAGGTGGAATGATGATTAGTATTGATTCAAGAAATCCTTAACAAGGTGGATCTAATTAAATAATTTATTTCTATAAATCAAGATTAATGTTTAGCAATATGCCGCAACCATCCAAATATTTTGAATTTCAAGGTAGTTTTAACTAGTCTTTCCATCTATAATCTTTATGTATAATTTAATAATTTTATCATACAATATTTTGATTACACGTATCGAATGTAATTAATGTCTATTCTATTTGGGTTTAATTATATTAGTTCTCTACCATTAATAATCGATTTTATTAATGAAAATTAATATAATAAAGAAGTTTAATTTATCTAATTTTAAATATGATTTAAGGTTATAATTTATATCATTGCTAGTATATCTAAGAAGCTAAAATGTCATGCACAAAGATGATCGATGAGAGAAAAAGCAATTTAATCAAGTTGTACTTTATGACTAAATATGAAATATTTAATAAAAAGGAATAATATGAGATATGAGATCTTATTTATGCCCAATTGATAATTAATTAAACGCAATTGTAATTGTAATTAAATTTTAATTAAAATAAAAGTTTATTTTTGTTAAACGTTTAATTTCAATTAAATTACTAAAAGGTACAAACTCTATTTTAAATATGTTTAGGCTTTAAAGGAGATAAGACTTCTTGCTTAACCTCACATTTATGGTTCCCAACTAGTTTGTGTAGATATCGTTAGAGACTAAATATATGTGCGACTATGGTAGTTGCAAAGAACCAATTTGAAAGACGATTTGACGAAAATAACAAGAAAAAGAAAGTAATTTAAATAACAAGGTATAATTTTTATTAATACATTAATCATGTTATATAATTTAAAGTGATTTTAATTTTTAAGAAATCAAACTAAAAATTTTGGTTCTTAATTTGATGCACGCAAAATCAAATCTCCTCATGATTTTTCAACATTGACACCATGTCATGTAAGTTTCGTTTTATTTAAGGATATTTTCGTACTTAGTGCTTATGTGATATATAAATTATAATAAAATAAATGGTTTCATCAGAAAAATTCTTATAAATTTAACTCGAATTTAAAAAGCATATGCTTTTCCATACGTGCGTTGGGTGTTTTAACAGGAACCTTCGTGGAATGCGAGGTTTGGATTAAAAAATTCTCCAGGTGTATGACTACATTCTTGTGACCACGACATCTTCTATAATCAATCAAAGAACAGAACAAATGATGTAGTAAACGCATAACATGTAGCCCTATCCATATAAAACTTATGGATAAGATTTAAAATTCAATGATAATTTATTTATTATAAAACTTAATTAATAAGAAGTTCATAATTTACACTTAATCTCGACTTAATTAATATTTTTCTATATATTTTAATTTTTTGTGTTCAAATAATTTCTTCGTATAAAATTATAAATAAGAATAAAGCTATCTAATTTACGTCATCTAAGTTAAAGTAAAGGTCTCTAATAATAATTATGAATAGGTGCTTTGGTTGAATAATTAAAATTTAAAGAGAAAAGAAAAATAATCAATGACGTCAAATTTATAAGAGAAACATAACAAAAAAGCTGCCTAAATCCCCTCCTTGCGACTCAATTAGACCATTAGGGGGTTGCGTTAATTCTTAATAGTAAGATTTAGAAAGCAACTAAAAAAAACAAATTAAAAGAAACTTGAAAGAAATTAAATGTTAAGAGCCTTCACCAATTTAAACCTACTCTATTCTTTATAAAGGTAAAAAATATCCCCCATTTTGTCTGTTGACTAAGATGGACTTTGGGCAGCCACTCAAGCAGAGCCTGCCCAGAAACCTCTTGACCTAAACATAAATGCGACAGAAGCAGAAACTCGCAGGCACCACGTAAGAGAACAGCGGAAGCTTCCTGGAAACTGGAGCAATGTATAAAGAAATGCTAAACATGATTAGGAGTGACTTAACGAGGTGACTAATACAAAGCACCGACGTGTACCAAGAACAAAAAAGAACTAAACATGAAAAGGTATCAATCAAACCTCAAAAGCTGATGAGTTCAATAACATTTTACCCAGATTCTAATTGTTGGTGTTAGATATATGTTAAATATATCTATGTTATTTTTATTTTGACATATTTTTAAATTGGTTTTTTTTTTTCATTTTGGATTCAAACACTAGTTGAATAATGTTATAGGTAGAATATAATTCTATTTTGTATAGAAGTTGATTTGGTGAAGGACTATGTGTCTTACGTGGATGATGAACTTAAGGTTATCATTATATTTTCACTGGGTGAATGAAGGGTTTCTGATGAACATATACGTGGTTACTGCTTGGAAAAACTTATGAGATTTACGACTTATGGTTAGAGAGTGTAGTGAGTGTGAGTCTTAGAGTTGCGTGTTCTGGTGTTGAGTGTTTATTTTGATATTGTGTGTTGAAGTAACCTACGATTGATGGGTGTGTGAGTAATATGCATGTTTAGTGCAGTATGTGGGTGTGTTAATTAGTTTTCACGTAGGTGCAGTTTTTGTGTGAGTACTTTGAGTGGTATGTGTGTGTATTACGCTAGTGGATTGAAGGATATCGTGTGACAGCTGTAGATGGCGTGTGGTGGGTGCGTGACTCTAAGTTTGTAACTCCTTACTTGCGTGATTTTGTCTCTGCCTTATTCTGGGTTGGTCTCAAGTGTATGTGAAGTGAGGCTATGATCTGTTTGTTTTGGTGATAAAACAAAGTGCATGAAAGCACTAACGTGGTGATCTATATATTGATATAATTCCATCTTGAGCTGAAAAGTTCGTTCATTGATGTCTTTGTGGGTGCGACATCTTTGAGTGTTCACGGTTGGGAGTTGATTTTTTTATTGTGTGGCTCACGGTTGGGTTGTTCTGCATATTGTGTGTGTTTTCTGCCAAGGTTAATCGTGGTGTGGGTTCTGCTGGATTTTATGTAAAGGCTTGTCTGCATGGTCTGTCCTACTTGATGTCTTCCTACTATAGCTGTGAGTTAATACTTCTAATTGTGTGAATCAGTACATAGTGTGTGGTGACAACTTTCAGATTTATTTCAGTGGAGCTGAGCCTATTGGGTCATTGTTTTTCTTTCCGTCTCAAATGTTTTTCATTTATGTTGAATTTTGTTTAATTACTTGAGTTATTTGTTTATTTTTTTGGTTAAAAGATTGTTGAGAAAAATCCTTTGTTGAGGTTAATACGAGAAGGTCATGTTATTGGGAATGAAAATCTTTCACAGAAAGTGAGGTTGAGAGATAGTGTCAAGGGCTGAGTGGTGTTGACTCAGTAAAGCCTTGGGTAAATTTATTGTCCTTTTGTGAAAGAATTAATCTGGGTGAGGGCCCCGCAGACGTAGACAAGGAGTGTCGAACTGCATTATCAAATTTCTGATGTCATCTGATATTTTTCGTTTGATTGATTTTTGTTTTATTTGTTCCATAGATGATTGTGTAAAATCGGACAGTTTGCGAAATACTGACCCCCTACAGTTTTTCAATTGGTATCAGAGAGGGTCACCATTTTAGAACTTGGTAGCAAGTTGGTCCAGATTTTAGTTTCGTGAACATGGCTATAAGAGAAGGAGCATCAATTATCAGGCCACCGTTGTTGGACGGTTCCAATTATCCTGCATAAAAATCACGGATGAAGGTCTTTATTTAGGCACAGGGAGCAAGAGCATGGAACTCAGTATTATGTGACTGGACACATCCAATGATTACTGATAATAAAGGAAAGATAGTTCTAAAAGATTCATCTGAATGGAGAAGAGCCGAAGAAGAGAGGGCATTTGGAAACTCACAAGCAATGCATGCGATTTTTAGTACTGTTGATGAAGGATGTTTCTCAATGATATCAGCCTGTGAATCGGCTAAAGAAGCGTGGGATACTTTGCAGACTACTCATAAAGGGTCCAAATCTGTGATAACGCCAAAATTATAGATGTTAGCTATGAGGTTTGAAGAACTCGAAATGGATGAAAATGAAACTATTAGGGACTTTCATGAAAGATTGCGAGATATAGCAAATCAGGCACATCAACTCAGACAGAAATATTCCGATTTGAAACTAGTCAAGAAGACATTGAAATCACTGCCTTCGAGATTTATTCCGAAAATTGCAGCAATAGAAGAGACCCACGACATTAATGATCTATTATTGGAGAAGGTAATTGGAATTCTATTAATTTCGAAATGAATCTTTTAAGGGATAAGCAAGAAAGAAGCAAATGATTGGTACTACAAGTTGAAACTGGAGGAGGTGTGAATGATACAGAAGAAGAATCCGATGAGAATGAAGATATGGAACTATTAACATGAGAGTACAGTAAGTGGTTGAAAAGAATGAAAAAGACAGACCCGAATTTAGACAACATGGTGGGAATTCATCGAGTATCAATTTAAAGCAACAAGCCAAAGCTCAAAAGGGTGAAAGGAATGTGAAGAGAATCTAATGTTATGAGTGTCAGGGTTTCGGGCATGTTCAAGCCGAATGTGCTAACACTTTGAAAAAGAGAAAAGGGAAATCTTATAGAAGCACTTGGAGCAAGAATGAATCTGGAAGTAAGCATGGTAGTGAAGAAGAAATCGCTAATGGTGTTGCGTTAGTTGCTTTAATAGTAAAAGTCCAGTTACTTGCTTAACAGTAACTGAAAAGGAAGTAACTGAAGACGTAAAAGGGGGGAAAATGAAAATTTTCCAGAAAACGCAAACAACTCAGCTCAAAAACTAATATCAGATTATTACAGTGATGAAAGTGGCCTAGATGATAGAAAGGAGAATATTTATGAGGCTTACAAAGCTATGTATGAAAAATGAGTGAATACGTATAGAAAGAATGAAAGATTGAAAGAAGAAAATCTCTCCATGAAGAACACTATCCAAAGGTTAGAAAAAAATTTGAAGTTGGCATTAGATGAGCGTGGTGAAGCTAGAATGAAATTAGTAAGTACCGAAAAGGAATTGAGAATGTTGAATAGAGGCACAGAAAAACTGAAAAAGTTAATGGAAATGGATAAGGTTAAAGGGGATCTTCAAGGTATTGGCTATAAGAGTGAGTGCTCCAAGGTGAATGATGAGAAAATTGATATACCCATATCTGTCCAAGAAGAAACATCGAGGAAGGATCGAAGATTTGTTCCCACATGTCATTTTTGCGGAGTTATCGGGCACATAAGGCCAAAATGCTACAAGTTAGTGCAGATGTTGTTTCAAAGAAGCCAAAACCGAAGGACCCTATATCACTCATATAAATTTCAGAATCAGCCTTCAGTACCGAAATCCATTTGGGTTAGAAAGGGTCAAGGACAAGCACAAAGACGTAGTGAAGGAAAAGCAAGAAAGTGTCCAGATTCACAGTTAGTTACTGCTTTTGAAGCAACTGTTCAGATTGGGGATAAGTCAGTTACTTCAAATGAAGAAATCAATCAGACAGTTGATGACCGAGATAATGTGACGAGGAATAATCCCAGGTTGAATTTCTTCGAAGGGCACAGGAATTGTGTGCTTTACAATTTTGAAGTATAGTTTGATGTTATTTTTATAAAAAAACAAAAAAGGGAAAGAAAAGCAAAAAAGAAATGTTTTCTTTAGTTCTTCTTTAGTTTTATGTTGCCACTATCGTCTCATCTTTTTAGTAGTTTGCATTATGACTTTTATTTAGCTCTACTGAAGACTTTTCAGCTCTCTCATTAGTATGAGTCCTTCTCTCGGGTATCTCTCTCTTTCGGGCATATCTTTTGGTGTTTTGAATGGTGATAAATTGTCACCTTGGCGTGCTTATGATTCTTCCACTGCACGTATTGTTGATTCTTATGATTATGCGTTTTGACACTGTTTTGTCCCAAGGGGGAGACATCAAATTGTTTATGGTGACTGTTTCATTCACGGTAAGATTTCAAGGTATATGTATAACTAATCGTCTTGCTTTTTAGCATCTTTTGTCCTAAGGGGGAGAAATTTAGATGATTGAATTATTGTTTCTATGGATGTTCTTTGGAACTTGATGTTGGATTGGGGGGAAGTTCATATGAATTGTAAATTTGATTATATGTCCAATTATGCCATTTAGATGGAGCTTCGTATTTGTGACAAATATGCCAAAAAGGGGGAGATTGTTAGATATATGTTAAATATATCTATTTTATTTTTATTTTGGCATATTTTTAAATTGGCATATTTTTTATCATCTTGGATTCAAACACTAGTTAGATAATGTTATAGATAGAATAGGATTCTATCTTGTATAGAAATTGATTTGGCAAAGGATTATGTGTCTTACGTGGATGAAGAGCTTAAGAGTATCATTGTATTTTCACTAGGTGAATGAAGGGTTTCTGTTGAACATATACGTGGTTGCTGCTTGGAAAAACTTATGAGATTTACGGCTTATGGTTAGAGAGTGTAATGAGTGTGAGTCCTGGAGTTGCGTGTTCTGCTATTGAGTGTTCATTTTGATATTGTGTGTTGAAGTAACCTACGGCTGATGGGTGTGTGAGTACTATGCGTGTTTAGTGCAGTATGTGGGTGTGTTAATTGGTTTTTATGCAGGTGCAGCTTTTGTGTGAGTACTTTGAGTGGTATGTATGTGTATTACGCTAGTGGATTGAAGGATATCGTGTGACAGCTGTAGATGGCGTGTAGTGGGTGCGCGACTCTAAGTTTGTGACTCCTTGCATGCGTGATTTTGTCTCTGCCTTGTTCTGGGTTGGTCTCAAGTGTATGTGAAATGAGGCTATAATCTGTTTGTTTTGGTGATAAAACAAAGTGCATGAAAGCACTAACGTGGTGATCTATATATCGATATAATTCCATCTTGAGCCGAAAAGTTTGTTGATTAATATTTTTGTGGGTGCGACATCATTGAGTATTCACGACTAGGAGTTGTTTTTTTGTTGTGTGGTTCACGACTGGGTTGTTCTGCATATTGTGTGTGTTTTCTACCAAGGTTAATCGTAGTGTGGGTTATGCTGGATTTTATGTAAAGGCTTGTCTGCATGGTCTGTTCCTACTGCAACTGTGAGTTAATACTTCTAATTGCATGAATCATTGCATAGTATGTGGTGACAACTTTCAGATCTATTTCAGTGAAGCTGAACCTATTGGGAAGTTGTTTTTCTTTTCTATCTCAAGTTTTTTTCATTTATGTTGAATTTCGTTTAATCACTTAAGTTATTTGTTTATTTTTTTTGTTAAAAGATTGTTAAGAAAAATCTTTTTTTGAGGTTAGTATGAGGCGGTCGTACTATTAAGAGTGAAAATCTTTACGGGAAGTGAGATTGAAAGATAGTGTCAAGGGTTTAGTGATGTCGGCTCAGTAAAACTTTGAGTTAATCTATTGTATTTATGTGAAAGAATTAATCTACGTAAGAATCCTGCAGACGTAAGCAAAAAGTGCCGAACTGCGTTATCAAATTTTTGATGTCATCTGATATTTTTTGTTTGATTAATTTTTGTTTTATTTATGCCAAAGATAATTGCATAAAATTTAACAGTTTGCAACACATTCATCCTTACGATCTTTCAGTCCGGAATGGAAAGGATATGACACTGGTTAAGGTACGAAGCTTCCTGGAACGTGTTGTACTTAGATTTATACAGAGAAAAGTACATAACCATCTTAAAGCCAGAAAAACAGATAAAGGTCGAGGGTGGAGTGACTGGGCAAACTTTATATTACATGGGGTGGCTTGTCTTTTTCCTCCGGCCTATTCTAATTATACCTTTCTTAGCCTTATTTTCTTAGCATAAGAATTTCCCATTGTTTTGAAAAATCGTTACCTATCGTTTTTAAATTAACAATAATTAACATAAATATCAGTTTGTGTGTGTAATATTTATCATTTTAATATGACAATGTGAATAAATAAAATAAAAGATCATACATAAATTCATCGTAATGTCGATAAATAAAATAAAAAAATTATGTGGTTAATTAACATAAAATGACATATGAAGTTATTTATTTTTATTTAACGAAATCATTTTATTAGATAATAATAACTGGACAAACAAATTACGAATTTTAGAAATATTTAATAGTCGGGTTGACACAAAAAGCTAAACTATATATCTATCCTGCAAATCAAATACGTTTAATCCAGGAGATACCAACTAAGTCCCGTATTGCAATGTCACCGTCAGATCACTAGCTGTGCGGTTGATGTCATTGTTCACCAAATGTATATAATTATTTAGAAGAAAACGACATAGTTTGTACCTAATTCTGTGCTGTTAAGTAAAGTCTATCTGCAATCTTTCAAAAAGTATTGGTGTCTTTTTGTTTTGCAAAAAAGACGAAACGTGTAATTTGCGCTTGGAGAGGATTTGTAGAGAATGCTACTTGTGGTCTTTGCGTATTGCAAAACTAATTTATAAGATCAAGTCAACTAACTTGAGTTCTTAAAAAACTACTCGGATTGGTTTACATCCAAGTCAATTAGGCAGAGTAAATGCTCGCTTACATGTTTAATTTTTTTGAATAAATTAGTTAATTATAAATATAGATGAAATAAAATATCTAAATTTTATTTCATCTATATTTAAAACTATTGATTATTTTCTGATCTCATCTTTTTTTACGAAAAGCTCCTCTTTATAATTTATATTTTTAATGAGTCGATTATATTCTATTTGATATAAAGATACATAATCCATTATTTACCATTCCTAATTAGGTTTATATGATAATAAAAATTTAAGAAAAATTAGCAAACGAGTTCCTAATTATTTCATTGAACTCGTTCAAAAGTCAACCCCACTCTAGGGCGGCTTTTTATGGAACGTACATATTCAAATATTTAACCGTTCGACACTTCGACCCCTTGTATTATAACCATGACCAACCGATACAATTTTCTCCAAAAACACTGACCTGACCAGTTTAAATCCGTCAAGAAGTAAATATAGTTCCGATGCTTTGATTCTCATCGACTCATCGTTAAGCACGTTTTCAGGTTTTTCCTTGGTCAAGTCTCTTGCTTCGTTTCCAAGCTAGCTTTTGGTGTCCGTCCCACTACTTTTGTAAGAATTCCAATACCTTATAATACTTTACCGACATTCAGAATTCTTATGCCACCCACAACTAGTGGAGTTTGTGCTGCTTAGGAAACTAAGTTATCCCATTTTCGAGACGGGTTAAGATTGGCTGAGTTGTTCTGCTTTATGTTTCGCTTGATTGGTCTGTTTTCGTTCGTAGAATTCCGTTTTTTGTTTCACTCGGTTGTTTAAATGCATTAACTTGGTATTTGTTTCTGTTTTGTTGCTTGCTCTGCACTTTGCTTTGTTACTTCTACTTTATGCTGTTTTGTGTTTTACTCTGGTTAGTTGGAGGAGACTATAACTACTCGAACTTTAGTGAGTGAATTAACATAAGCAGTTACGTTTTTAGTTGGACCTTTTGGGAGTGGTTCGTAACCACTGCATGATTTGATTTGTATATCTCTGTTATTGATTTTTTTCCAAAAACGGTTTCAGTTTCTTCATGAATACTATTTTGATTTGATTTATGGTTTTCGTTCTCTGGTTAGACTGTAAGTAAAGTTCTTTCATATTATCTACAGGATTTTGACGTGACTGCGAGATAATTTCAACTACGGTGTCTTTGGGAGTGAAATTTCAAATTCGAACTTCAAAGCTGAATTAAAATGGAAGAAATTCCATTCTCTGCGTGGTCATGGTCTGTTGAACAGTGTTTGAATGAGTTCCATGTCAAGCTCGAAAAGGGTTTGAGTTCAGGTGATGTTGAGAAGCGCCGTCAGAGATATGGATGGAATGAACTTGCCAAGGAGGAGGGACGACCAATATGGCGCCTGTTGTTGGAACAATTCGATGACATGCTTGTGAAGATACTTCTTCTTGCAGCCTTTATTTCACTTGCTCTAGCTTACTTTCAGGGGAGTGAAACAGAGGGGGAGTGTGGATTCGGAGCCTACGTGGAACCGTTTGTGATAATGTTAATTTTGATCCTTAATGCCACCGTTGGCGTGTGGCAAGAGAGTAATGCTGAAAAGGCACTTGAAGCACTTAAGGAGATGCAATGTGAATCAGCAAAGGTTCTGAGGGACGGGCATTGGATACCGGACTTGCCTTCTCGGGAGCTTGTTCCAGGGGATATAGTGCAGTTGCAGGTTGGGGATAAAGTGCCCGCTGATATGAGAGTTACGATTTTGAAGACATCGACTTTGAGAGCTGAGCAGAGCTCATTGACTGGAGAGGCAATGCCTGTTCTTAAAGGCACTAATCCTATATTTATTGACGACTGTGAGTTGCAGGCCAAGGAAAATATGGTTTTTGCTGGAACAACTATTGTGAATGGAGGCTGTATTTGCCTTGTTATAAGCACTGGAATGAACACTGAGATAGGGAAGATACAGAAGCAAATACATGATGCTTCTATGGAGGAGAGTGATACTCCTTTAAAGAAGAAGCTAGATGAATTTGGAGGCAGGCTTACTACTGCAATTGGGCTGGTGTGCCTAATTGTATGGTTCATCAATTACAAAAACTTTATCTCTTGGGAGGTAATAGATGGATGGCCTTCAAATATTCAGTTTTCTTTTGAGAAGTGCACTTATTATTTCAAGATAGCTGTTGCTCTAGCCGTGGCTGCAATACCTGAAGGCCTTCCCACAGTGATCACTGCTTGTTTAGCTCTTGGTACAAGGAAAATGGCTCAAAAGAATGCAATTGTAAGAAAGCTTCCTAGTGTAGAAACATTAGGATGCACTACTGTGATTTGTTCAGATAAAACTGGGACTTTGACAACAAACCAGATGTCTGTATCAGAGTTTTTCACTTTCGGAGGAAAAACCACATGCTCTCGAATTTTTTCTGTTGAAGGAACAACTTATGATCCTAAGGATGGGGGAATTGTTGATTGGATTTGCTACAACATGGATGCTAATTTGCAAGTCATGGCAGAGGTATGTGCTGTCTGCAATGATGCTGATATCTTTTTTGATGGACGTTTGTTCCGAGCTACAGGTTTGCCCACCGAAGCAGCCCTCAAGGTTTTGGTTGAGAAGATGGGAATTTCCGACTCAAATGCAAGGAATAAAATTCATGACGCAGACCTTGCTTTGAACTATTTAATTGATCACAGCACAGTAAAATTAGGTAAATGGTTACATTGCACGAGTTTTCAGAAGTTTTGAGCAAGGTATGATTATTTAATTTTGCCTAATTTAGGATCTTGTGACTGGTGGATAACAAGATCAAAAAGGGTTGCCACATTGGAGTTCGATCGCATTCGGAAATCAATGAGTGTTCTTGTCAGGGAGCCTAATGGCCGCAACCGACTTCTAGTCAAGGTGATTACCATGGATCTCCTGCTTGCTTTGCCAGATTGAAATATCCATATAGAATTGTTTATAGAATTGGTATTTTAATTTCTTATGAACTTGGTGAAAAACACCTGGTAGAAGCTTAAGTAGTTATTGTTAATGCCTTACATTCAGCAGTTCTATAGTTGTTTACATATAACAATTAATTTGACATTTGCAGGGAGCCGTTGAGAGCTTACTGGAGCGCAGTTCGCTTGTGCAACTTGCAGATGGATCCATTATTCCTATTGACGAACCTTGTAGGCAACTATTGATGTTGAGACTCTTGGAGATGAGCTCCAAAGGACTAAGATGCTTGGGATTGGCATATAAGGAAGATATAGGAGAATTTACAGACTACTATACAGAAGATCATCCTGCCCACAAGAAATTGCTGGATCCAAGTTGTTATTCTTCTATCGAGAGCGACTTGATCTTTGTGGGAATTGTTGGTATAAGGGTGAGCAATTGTCCCTGTATTTTTCCTCATTATGATAGTCTTATTGTCCATAGGTGACTCAAAATGATCTTCATACTTAACAGGATCCTCCACGTGAGGAAGTTCGTAAGGCAATTGAGGATTGTAGGGGTGCTGGGATTAGAGTAATGGTGATAACCGGAGATAATAAATCCACAGCTGAATCAATTTGTAAAGAAATCGGGTTATTCAATGAAGGGGAAGAACTCAAAGGGAGAAGCTTTACTGGTAAAGAGTTCGCAGCTCTTTCCCCTTCGCAACAGAAGGAAATTTTGTGTAGACCTGGAGGGAAGGTTTTCTCTCGTGCTGAGCCTAAGAATAAACAAGACATTGTCAGGCTGCTGAAGGAAATGGGTGAGATTGTTGCAATGACTGGAGACGGCGTGAATGATGCACCTGCACTTAAACTTGCTGACATCGGAGTTGCTATGGGTATAACAGGAACTGAGGTGAGAAATGTTTTGCCTGACAGTGAATTTGCAAGTGGTTCTTCTTTGAATTTGACCAGTTTGCCATGCCATTTCTATCTCTGCAGGTGGCAAAAGAAGCTTCAGATATGGTTTTGGCAGATGACAACTTCAGCACCATTGTTTCTGCTGTTGCTGAGGGTCGATCAATCTACAACAACATGAAAGCCTTTATCAGGTACCTTTTTGTTTGGGATAAATCTTTTTCTAACAAGTGTTAAGTTACCAGAAGATTTCGACCGTGTTTTCTTTCTGCAGGTATATGATATCATCTAACGTTGGAGAGGTGATTTCCATATTTTTAAATGCTGCACTTGGCATACCAGAATGTATGATACCTGTGCAACTTCTGTGGGTAAATTTGGTCACTGATGGTCCACCTGCTACTGCTCTCGGCTTCAATCCTGCTGACGTTGATGTAATGAAGAAACCACCTCGCAAAAGCAATGATGCACTTATAAATTCCTGGGTCCTTCTCCGATACTTGGTATCTAATCTTCAGTGAATCTTTCCAAATTTGTCTTCTTTGATATTTTGGCTTGCCAAGAAAACTTTCAAGTTAGTTTTCCTCACAAAACCTTTCTTCAATGCAGGTGGTTGGTTCTTACGTGGGCATAGCAACTGTTGGAATCTTTGTCTTGTGGTACACCCAACCCTCATTTCTGGGCATTAACCTTGTTAATGACGGGCATACCCTAGTTGAACTTTCTCAGCTTCGCAACTGGGGCGAGTGTCCCTCGTGGTCAAATTTCACAGTGTCTCCATACAAGGTTGGCGGAGGAAGCGTGATCAGTTTTTCAAATCCTTGCGATTACTTCTCTGCTGGTAAAGTGAAGGCAATGACTCTTTCCTTATCTGTGTTGGTGGCGATTGAGATGTTCAATTCCCTGAATGCTCTTTCTGAATACAATAGCTTGATCACAATGCCACCTTGGAGAAACCCTTGGCTCTTAGTTGCCATGTCAGTTTCGTTCAGCCTCCATTGCCTCATACTCTATGTCCCATTCCTGGCAGATGTTTTTGGTATTGTTCCACTAAGTCTAAGCGAGTGGTTTCTTGTCCTCTTGGTCTCAGCACCCGTGATTCTGATTGATGAGTTTCTCAAGTATTTGGGTAGGAGTCAAAAGAACAGAACGAGAAAGGAGAAAACATCGTAAGTGCACCGTCAGCTCCAGGAAACTATCTGGTTGTGAAACTGTCAGATAAGAAGGCTGTTGCTGGGTTGACTCTTAACAGAGATACCTTTTGTCGGGCTAAACTAAACTCTTAACAGAGATACCTTTGGATCTTTTCTTAAAAGATACATCAATTGAAAAGACCAATCAAGATCAACTTCTAAATTAAGGGATCAAGTTATGAATTTAGCCCTTTTTGTCCATGTAAATGACCACTTTTCTTTTTCTGTAATTATGTTATGATATTCGAAATCAAGTCAAAGGGAAAACTAGTCACTACTTGGTTGTGCTAAGAGTTCTTCATAGAACCGAAAGAAGAACCATGTTGAAACCAATCTGATTGGAGAGAAGAATCTTTATATCTGCTTCTTGACTTATCAACAGGACATAACCAATTGATCATGACTGATTGCTAGAGTTAAGAAAAAGGAGCATTAATCAAATTTCATCCATCATGCAAAAGTTTGTAAGTTCAGATTCACAATCATCTACGTTTCTTTGTAGTTTCATCTTGGTTGTAATTTCATTTAACGTTACATATATCTCATCAGATCTTGGATGAGATGAATCTTCCACGATGAATTTGTGAAGTTCACCTCCTTTTCCTTCGATGAAACTGTACCCTGCAGCCTTTGTAATTTGGCCACCCTTCATCAACTTCCACAGCTTCGCAACGCCATCCCAAATGCCAGCGGACGCATAAATATTAGAGAGTATCACATAGTTCCCTGGATTCCATGGCTCGAGTTTAAAGAGATATTCAGCTGCTATTTCTCCAAACTTTACATTTTTGTGAGAACTGCAAGCACCTAGTAATGCACCCCATATTACAGAATCAGGTTTCATTGGCATACTTAGTATAAGTCTATAAGCCTCTTCTAGTTCTCCAGCACGCCCTAGGAGATCAACCATGCAGCCATAATGTTCCAATTTTGGCTTGATATTGTACTTCGTCTCCATAGTTTCAAAAAGTTGGCGACCCTTCGCAACCATGCCGCCATGAGTACATGCTAAGAGAAGTCCTACGAATGTCACATCATCCGGTGCACTTCCTTCTCTCTGATCAACGACGATCTCATAATGCAAACATGTTAGTGTAAACTGCTAAAAAATTGTACTATTAAAAAAGTTCCAACTTGAATGAAGTTCATCAGTGTAAAGAAGGAAGTTTACCGTCATTTGATCATAAAGTTGAAGAGCCTGGTGACATCTTCCATGAACAGCCAAGCCCATGATCATCGAATTCCACGTGCACAAATTCCTTCTCTTCCCAATCTCATCAAACACCCGCCTGGCCACATCAATCTTTCCACACCTAGTATACATTTCCAGCAAAGCATTGCTAACGTACAAGTTTCTTAACAGCCCATTTTCTCTCGCATAAACTTCAATTCTCTCCCCTATTTCCAATGCACCAAGGTTCGCACAAGCAGGTAATACACTACAAATAGTTACTTCATTAGCCCTCAGACCATTCTCCTTCTCCATTCTCAAGAACATGTCTAATGCTTTAGCATACTGCGCATTCTGTGAGTACCCAGATATAATCGCAGTCCACGAGATCACATTCCTTTTTGGCATCGATTTAAACAGTTTTAACGCTTCCTCCATATCCCCACGCCGTGCATAACCCGCAATCATCGAATTCCAAACGGGTACGTCCCTATCAGGAATTTCATCAAACACTTTTCGAGCTAATTGAACCATGCTCAATTTACCATACATGTCAATTAACGCAGTCAAGGGGAAAACATCAGACTCAAAACCAGATTTTACAAGATGGGTATGGAGCATTTGTCCTTGCGAAGGAGAAAATAAAGAAACACAGGCAGCGAAAAGAAAGGTAAAAGTATGTTGGTTTGGTGGGCAGTTTCTAAAGCACATCTGGGAATAGAGAGAAAAGCACATGTGGAGTTGCTTTTGGGTGGAGTAAGCTTGAATTAGCTTGTTAAAGAGAAAAGTCGTTGGTTTGGAAATGAAATTGAACAGCTTGTGGGCGTAAGAGATGTTGGGGACTTGAAGAACCTCTATTATAAGCGCTCCGTTATGGTCTATGCCATTTCTAAGGGCATGTGCATGGATTTGCTTTAGTTTGTTCATGTCAATCAGTGCTACGTTATGTGGCAGAGCCTCAAGTCTATAGATGGGGCTCATAGTTTGTACATAGACCGGAGATTACCAGGTGCCAAGGTCATAATATGATGCTAACCTAGATTGAAGCTTACAATATGACTTAAGTTTCTGTGAAGCAACAAATTCCTAGACTGAATTCTCAAAAGAAAAAATGTCCTAGACTGGATCAATCAAACTCGAGCGGCCGCGGAAAGGGCTATTGCATGGGATGGCAATACTAGAAATTGCATCATTAGGCATGCAGTTCTTATTAAACTCTCTCTTCCACAAGCATCATCAACCTTCACATGCATCATCAACCTTCCGCTTGGGTTTATCGTTCTTGTCAGGCATATCATCGAGCAAGTTACAAGCTTCACCAGATTTTCCCGCACGGCCTCATAACATTATAAGTAACCTCTTGATAATGTTTCAACTTTATGGTTTACCCGATTCAGTTATAGTCACTGTTTTTTTGTTGAGATTTTTACTATTCTATTGATTGTATTAATGGTAAGTTTAGTTTACTTGCAAGTAAATAGAGGTTGGTGGGAATGATTGTTGTGGTGGAAAGGAGTTGGGGAATCGAGCTATTGAAGCAACGCGATTAATTGCCACTGTTTCTCTATTAGCCACTAGGAAGCTCCAGTATGCCGTGGACCCATATCATTGGCTTCCATTATTTTCGAATGTCTACCTTCTTAATGCACATGGGTCCCTTATTGCAGTCACTTTAGCGTATCACACTAACCGCTATTTCAGATGATTTCTCCATGTATACCCCTCTACCCGGTCCCAATTAGTATAAATGTATTGACAAATAACAATTAAGCTATCATAATCTTAACTCCGCTTAGTTCCTCGGGAGGTGTGAGCATTACACTCAGGAATGTTGCTGTAACAAAACCTTGTCGGTGCGAACATTTCGAGGTCCACTTATGACTTAAAAGCATTAAAGACGTAAGTTTGGAAGTTTCACGTATGCATTATTAGGGAAGTGACAGGGTAACATCAAAACAAAACCAACACGCCAAACCTAGAATCAAGAGAAACCCTGAAGAAGTGAGAAAAGGCAGAAACAAGACAACTTAGTACAGGAATGAAGTTTTGCGCTTCCTGTTGTTGATGCTTATGAAAACAAATAGCATTCAGCATTAACTATTCA
Organism: Erythroxylum urbanii; assembly: GCA_027568935.1. Taxonomy (NCBI): domain Eukaryota; kingdom Viridiplantae; phylum Streptophyta; class Magnoliopsida; order Malpighiales; family Erythroxylaceae; genus Erythroxylum; species Erythroxylum urbanii. The sequence goes on from JAOQML010000004.1 coordinate 3,871,658, forward strand.
ATGCGACATTACATTAATATGATCGCAATATTAATTTTATATATATGATCATTAATCGAATTATCTTATGTATGTTTAATAACCATAATTGGATAGTTAATAATTTAGTAATTACATTTGAGACACATAGTAGTACCCTAATAATTATATATTAGCTATTAAATTATAATTCATAACATCCTTAAAATGACATGGTTATCCTAGTCCACCCCTGAGGGTAGAATATATTATAAGATATAACATATGGTGAGATTGTGTGGATATATGGTGTGTGGGTGTGACAAAGATTTTTTTGGGTCTTCTA
>JAOQML010000004.1:3872061-3884763 GCA_027568935.1 Erythroxylum urbanii
ATATCATGGTTATAGCTATTGGTTCTCATTCAGCTTTAAACAATCTGAGAGTCTCTGCTAACTTGACGCTTAATGGATCGAATCACAAGCAGCGAGTTGAATCTCTCATGATGAATTTGACTATTATGCGAATGAACTTGGCCGTAAGAATTGATCCACCACCTAAACTCGCTGATGATGCTTCTGAGAAGGAAAGGAAATCTTATGAGGAGTAGGAATACTCTAACTGATGTTGTTTGATGATTATGAAATATCATATGGATGAGTCCATTTGTGATAGTATTCCCAAGGTTGATAATGCAAAGGATTTTCTTACTACCTTTAAGAAGAAGTACATGAAGTTCTCAAAGAATGAGAAGAATGAGTACTTAAACATTCTTCATCACACCATTTATGATGGTGCAAGTGACAGTAGAGCTCACATCGACAATTTCATGGGTTGTTACCATAAGCTTAAGGCTATGGATATGGACCTTGGTGAGGATTACATGATATGGCTTATGATGGGGACATTTCTTTCTAAATTTGATTCGATCAGATCAAGCTATAATGCTAAGAAGGAACAACAGACTATTGAGGAGATGATCGCTATTCTTGCTAAGAAAGAGGATAACATGAAAAGGGGAAGGGCAAGAAGCATCTCCATGATGACAAATCACAACAATTCTCAAAAGAGAACATTCACTTCTAATAGCTCAAGTGACCAAAAGCCTTTCAAGAATAAAGTTGTTAGCCCTAAAGGAAGTGGATAGGCAGGCTCATCTTCTGTTAGTCAAAAGAACAAGTTTTTCAAAAGGAAGTGCCACTTTTGTCAGAATTTTGGGCACAAGAAATTTGATTGCCGAAAACTCAAAGCTCACTTAAAGAAGAAAGGTAATTGTCTTGTGATGGTTTGTTTAGAGTCCAATGCTATTGATGTGCCCTTAAATATTTGGTAGTTAGATACTAGAGCAACAATTTACGTTACAAATTCCTTACAGAAATTAACAATTCAAAGAAGGTCGATTAGTTCTGAGCAACATGTGTACGTGGGAGACGATACCAAAGTCAAAGTTGAATTTTTTGGGGTAGTTAAACTACAGTTAAATATAGGACATCTTTTAGTGTTACATGACGTCGCTTATTTACCCTCTATTAGGAGGAGTTTGATTTATGTATCCATTTTGGATAGACTAGGTTAGAGTCTTCTTTTTGGAACTGAAAAACTGATTTTGTATTGTGACTCTCTTTTGGTGGGAAATGGAATTTTATATGAAAATTTATACAAACCTGAGTTGGGTGATGTTGTTACTGTTGCTTCTTTCTCTTCTCTTAATACTATTGTTGGTTCCAAATGTATGAGGTTAGATTTGAGATCTTCTATGTTATGGCACAAACGTTTAGGCCATATTTCTAGAGACAAAATAGAGAGGTTGGTAAAAGATGATGTATTTCAAGATTTTGATTTTTTAGATTTCACTGCCTGTATTGATTGTATTAAAGGAAAGTTGACCATCAAGGTTAGAAAAAGCGAAATAGTCAGGAGCTCAAAATTGTTGGAGTTAATTCATACTGATAAATGTAGACCATTTATTCCATCTACTATGGGTGGTTATAAATACTTCATCATTTTTATTGATGCTTTTTTCAGGTATGGTCATGTGGAGCTCGTTTGTGAAAATTTTGAATCTTTGGAGGCATTTAAGATTTTCAAGACAAATGTTGAGTTTCAAAAGGGGAAGAAAATCAAGGTACTTAATTCTGACAGAGGTGGAGAGTATTATAGACGTTATGATGAAAGTGGAAGGAATCTAAGGCCTTTTGCTAGATACTTGCAAGAATGTGGTATTGAATCAAAATATACAATACCGGGAACATCTCAGCAGAATGGAATAGCTGAAAGGAGAAATCGCACACTTCTTGATATATTGCGGTGTATGTTGATTCGTTCTAATTTGCCTGAATTTTTTTGGGGTGAGGCATTGAAGACAATTGCTTATATCTTGAATCAAGTACCTAGCAAGTCAGTCCCAAAGACTCCATATGAGTTATGGTCAAGTAAGAAACCAAGCTTGCGTCATTTTCATGTTTGGGGATGCAAAGTAGAAGTGAGACCCTACAATCCACAATCTAAAAAGCTTGGTCCCAAAACTATTAGTGGCTACTTTGTAGGCTACACTATCGGATCAAGGAGTTTTAGATTCTATTGCCTATTTCACACAACCAAAATTATAAAATCAGATAGAACTGTCTATTTTGAAGATGAATTTGGTTCAAGTCAAGGGTCAAGAGAAATTATATTCAGGGAAGAACACATTTTAGTCCCTGTACCTGTCGCTTCCGCTTGTACTAATGACCCTGTGATTTAACAGATTCCAGTAGAATCTCATGATAAACCTCAGAATCAAGCACAGGATGAAGTCATTGATACTAGGGATGATGAAGTTATTGTCAGGAGATCACAAAGAACATGTAGACCTGCCATTCCTGATAATTATATTATCTATTTATAGAAACATGAGTTCAATGTAGGAGATAATATTGAACCAGTCAGTTTTCAAAAAGCCATAAATTGTCCTCAATTTGCGTTATAGATGAATGCAATAGAAGATGAGTTGAGTTCCATGTTATAAAATGGAGTTTGGGAGTTGGTTGAAATACCTAAAGGTTGCAAACTCATTGGGTGCAAGTGGGTTTACAAAATCAAACATGACTCAAGCGGACAAGTAAAAAGGTATAAGGCTAGATTTGTAGCTAAAGGTTATAGCCAGAGAGAAATGATTGATTTCAAAGAAACCTTCTCACCAATTTCTACCAAAGATTCACTGCGAATCATCATGGCCATAGTTGCTTATTTTGACTTGGAACTTAATCAAATGAATATGAGAACTGCCTTCTTGAATGGAGATCTCTATGAAGATGTTTATATGACCATCCAATTGGTTTCGAGATAACTAGTAAAGAACACATGGTTTGCAAGCTCAATAAGTCTATATATTGCGTTAAAACAAGCATTAAGATAGTGATATCTCAAGTTTGATATAGTTCTCACTGCAAATGACTTTAAAGAGAATGTAGTTGATCATTGTACATATATGAAATTTAGTGGGAGCAGTTTCATTTTTTTAGTACTATATGTTGATGACATTTTACTTGCTTATAATGATCGATACTTATCTATTATTTGAGACAAAATAACTGTTATTTAGTCATTTTGATAAAAAGGATCTTGGTAAGGCCTTTTATGTACTTGGAATTCATATTATTCGAGATAGAGCTAATGGAATTATTCGATTGTTTCAAAAGACTTATATTGATCGGATCTTGAAAAGATTCAATATGCCTTTTTGTTTTCCTAGAAAGGCACCAATAGTGAAGGGTGACAAGTTCTCAAAAGCCCAATGTCCACAAAATGATAAAGAGAGAGATGCAATGAAAGTCGTTCCTTATGCGTTACCTATAGACAGTATGATGTATTCTCAAGTATGCACACGCCCTGATATTTGCTTTTGTTGTAGGCGTGTTGAGAAGATACTTAAGTGATCTTGGTCTTAGCCATTGAAAAGCGGGTAAGAAAGTCATGAGATATCTTCAAGGTAGCAAAGATCATATGTTGACTTATCGGTAAACTGACACTCTTAATATAGTTGGGTTCAGTGATGCTGATTATACAGGATGTGTGGATGATAAAATGTTCACTTCAGGCTACGTCTTTATTATAATTGGAGGGGCTGTATCGTGGAAAAGTGTCAAACAGACACTCACAGCATCTTCTACCATAGAGGCAGAGTATATGGCGTGTTATGAAGCAGTTTGTCAAACAATATGGTTGCGAAATTTTATTTCAGCATTAGGTATTGTAGACTCTATTTTGAGTCCACTAAAATTGTATTATGATAACTCTGTAGCTGTAGCTTTCTCGAAGAACACTAGAAGTACTTCTCGCTAAAAGCATATTGATATAAAGTACTATTTTGTTAAAGAGAAAGTCGCTAAATCCCTCGTTACTGTTGAATATACGCCTACAGCTATCATGTTAGCAGATTCACTTACAAAAGGCTTACTTATATGTGTGTTTGCAGAACACGTCTCTCGCATGGGATTGTTAGGAGCCTAGCTTAATAATATTAGTGGGAGTTTGCTATTTTGTATTGAACACGTTAGTACTTTGTACATATTGCTTATGACTTTTATATATGAAACATGCATAATGATATTTGCAGTCCCTTCTTGTTAATATTGAAATATATATGTTGATACATATATGTAGTTTGACGAAATGATAGGTACAAAAAGGAGACTAATGCAAAGTCTCAGTTGTTGTGTTGCATGCATTTTGTATTAATGGTTATTATGGTATTTGAACATCTCCGGGGCCAAATCATATGTAGTATATATATCCTGTCGATATAATATTGCATATGATTTATTTGACTGCTTTTGGATGATGGAGATTGATATGATGGTTTGATTATATTATCCAAGTAGGAGTGTTAGAAATATGTGGACTAATATAATCGCAATATTAATTCCATATGCATGACCATTAATCGAATTGGCTAATGCATATTTAATAACTATAATGAGATGATTAATAATTTACTAATTACATTTGAGGCATATGGTAGTATCCTAATAACTATATATTGGCCCATTAAATTATAGTTCAAAAAATCTTTAAAATGACACAATTATCCTATTCTACCTCTTAGGGTAGAGCATGTTATAATATATGGTGAGATTGTGTGGATATACGATGTGTGGGTGTGACAAAGATTTTTTAGGTCTTCTACCATTAGTTTCATCTTGCACAAAGTGTTTTTGATTTTTGATAGGTTATAGTAAAAGATGGAGAGAATCCACCAAGACTTTACTCTAAATGTTGGAAGTATGCCATTCTCCTAATGTTATTAATGCTCTAAATAAAATGTTGATATTTGTTTAGTGATTGCGGATGAAAGCAGCTGTAATTACTGGTTAGGTGCGATATACATCCTAATACCTGGGCAGCATAGTTACGTGACATCCTGGCAAGCGCTATCTGTCACTAATTATTCTCAATCATGCAAGATGCAACTCAATAAACAATGCACGGCAAGTCCACCATAAAGGTAAAAGCATTAAAGGAGAGACAAGGACTGTCCATCTTTCACGTCTCCTCCTTTTTACTGCTTAATGAGCAGAGTCCTTGAACATCTAGTCTTGTCCGGTCGTCTTTTTCCCCTAATTTTTCTTTCTTTCTTTACTTACTCCCACTTGTTACAGATATTAATCTTGTCCCATTATCACTGTGAAGCTTCAAAGGCGTCATATTTTCACATTCAGGAGTAGTCCAATAAGCAGAAAGTCCCATTCTCCTGCTTACTGTGGAGAAAATGAACCAAGATATTAATGGTTCTGAGAGCAACAATCGCCATGAACACGTACAAGAGAAAATAGACTACGTGTTTAAGGTGGTGGTGATAGGTGACTCAGCAGTGGGCAAGACTCAGTTATTGTCCAGGTTTACGAAGAATGAGTTTTACTTCGATTCCAAGTCCACCATTGGTGTTGAGTTCCAGACTAGAACTGTCACTATCAAGGAGAAAGTCATTAAGGCCCAGATCTGGGATACCGCCGGCCAAGAAAGGTTCGATCTTTCTCGTGCATCTTTCTCCCTCTAACACACGCACACACACCAAAACCTACGCAAGCCAGAAGTATCTCATACTAAATGCATATACATAATTCTCCTAATACCATTCAAGTCTGATTTTGAGAGACAATTACCGCTTTAGGTACCGAGCAGTTACGAGTGCATACTACAGAGGAGCATTAGGGGCCATGCTTGTCTACGACATCACAAAGAGACCAACCTTTGATCACGTAGCTAAATGGGTGGAGGAACTCCGGGCCCACGCCGACAACTCTATAGTGATCATGCTGATAGGAAACAAAGCTGATCTCGTGGACCAGAGGGCAGTTCCAACGGAAGACGCCGTGGAATTCGCAGAGGATCAGGGCCTATATTTCTCGGAGACGTCAGCCCTTAGCGGCGATAACGTGGACACGGCATTCCTCAGGCTGCTGGAAGAAATTAACGGCGTTATATCTAAGAAGGCGCTGGATTGTGGGGATGGAAAATCCAACGGTGGAGATTCTGCTAGCTTTAAAGGATCTAAGATTGACGTCATATCCGGGTCCGAGCTGGAGATCAGTGAGATGAAGAAACTATCAACTTGTTCATCTTGTTAATGAATTATATGTTTTATTTAAGTAATTGACACTAAATTAGAATTAATAAAAAATCGAATTAAAATTAAATTAGGTTTTTTTATTAATTTAACTTTTACGTAAACTTCAAATTTTTAGTGAGATCAAATATAACCTGAATTGGTAAATTTTTATTAAATTTAAATTTAACCAAAATTTAATTTAACTTTTAATTTTAAGTTGAAAATTAATAAATTCTAAGGAGAGATAAAAGAGCAAAATCGCTTGTGTTGTTCCACCTTCGGCCCATTTTGATCCTTAACAATAGATCCGTAAAGTCCTGCAAGTTGCAACCAATCACCTTGTAGACCCATATCAACTTGTATCTACTTGGAAAAGTCCAATAGCAGAATAGGTCCAGCCCTGCACAAACACCTGCAAGAGCTTAGGATTGGGAAACAGTCAAGATGGATACTTTGTTACGTTGAATCTACAAGTAAATTTGTATAAGATACGAAATCATTCCAAACATGACATAGAAAAGCTGTTCCTTACGGAAAAGAAAATATCTTAACAGGTTTCCCAACTTGAACAATTTGCCAAACTACACATGCGTGAGCAGCTAAAGTAGATTTGAGTAGAGACAGAAAATCCTGCAACCATCACCATCAAAGCATATTTGCCCACCAAAAACTCTGGCTCTTCTCCATCATATGGTTGTGAAAGTAGTAAGAGTTTGTTGAACTAGTATATTACATTATGCCCTTTGGATCCAATCCAAATGCTGTAAGTTAGGCGTTGTCCATTCATACCAACCAGTGACTAAATAGAATGTTTACACCTCTAAGATCAATAAATCTTAGGTTAGTCTAGGTATAATTTCATAGCTTATACCTAATTTAAATAAGCACTGCTTTTAAATTAGGTACATATCCGTGCCTTGCCTTTAATGATTCGCTGCAGTATAAAGCAATCACCTCAAGCAATCACCTCATAAATTGAAATTTCACTTCATATTAAATAAAATACATAATCATATTAAGTAAAATGTCAAGTACAATAGTTTATAAGTTTTAATTTGCATTTATAGAATTTAACATATTATTTTTATTTTATTTAATCATCTTTCAATAAGAAATAATTCTCTAATAATAATTTATTTCTAAAATTTTTGAATTGACAAACATATACTAGTAATTTCTATATATTAGACCAAACTTATATTCTCGAATAAGGGTAAAATTGAACTAGCAACCGTCAACTCTTGGTGTTATAATATCTACCTTTTCTTATTCATGACTTGTGTTGTGTTTTGCATCTTTTAAAGCCCACATGAAAATGTCTGATCCAAAAAGTCCTCTAGAATTTTCCTAAAAAATTTTAGAAGAGGAAAGAAGACTCTAGAAATTTCTAGAATCTTATGGAGTCTTATGGAAAACCTTGGAAGTTTCTAGAATGTGATGGAAGCTTATGGAATGCTGTAGAACATTACGGAAGAATTTTAAATATTGTAAATAAGTACATGATGTATGTAAAATAGTATAAAATATTAGACAATCAATGTAAACCATTAAATTAAATAGATCATAACCATCCATTTAGAGGATAGAAGATTATAGAGCCTTAGAGGCTTTATTTGTAAACATCATACATCCTACAACATACATCTAACATTCAAGAAGAAGTTTTCCTTACAAACGTTCTTCAAGTTGTCCTTTAGTCTCTTAAGTTATTTTCTAATTGTGTAGGTTTTACACATATCATTTTCAAGTAAGGTTGACTTGGTGTAATAGAATAAAACTCAAATGTCACACGGTTTGTTAGTAAGAAGTCCAAGTCTTTGACAGTTTATGTTAGAGCGCTAGGTTAAAGATGTTAGGAGCACAAAGTGAGATCACCAATGTTGATGATTCCAAGCAATCAAGGAAAGAAAGATCAATATCTAAAGATGCCATGATTGACTTGAACACAAGGCTCGTTAAGGTAGAGCTTACAATATGCGAGGGACAAGAGTAGTTCAAAGAGATAGACCAACGCATCGAGGGACTCGAGAATGGGAATGCAAAGTCCCATGATGAGATGCGAGGTGGCTTAAACATTACCATATCTAAATGTCATAACAATGTGAAGGCCTTGGAAAAGACTCTCCAACTCGAAATTGCACATCTTAAGGAGGAGCTTGCAAAGGTTATTGTGGAGCTAAAAGAAACAAAGGAGGAGTGGATCCTTCGCAAAAAGTCCATTGCTTAAGAGGGAAGCAATGTTATGCCTACGGTGGTCTCCACTCCTTCAAGGATATACATTCCTAAACCGAAGACATACCATAGGTCGACGAATGCAAAGCAAATCAACAATTTTCATATGGAGCTTGGAGCAATATTTCAAGGTTCTTGGCATAGAGGAGGATGCCAAGAAGATTAGTAATGCTACTCTCTACCTTGAAAATGTTGTGTTAGTATGGTGAAGGAGGAGACATAGCGACAATAAAATGGGTATTTGCACCATTGAGAGGTGGAGTGAGTTTAAGAAAGAACTTGAGCACCAATTCTATCCCGAAGATGCTGAAGAAGAGACAAGAGCTAAGCTTAGGCATCTCTAACAAAAAGGAAGCATTAGAGATTACATGAAAGAGTTTTCCTTAGAGAGTACGTGAAAGAGTTTTGGAAATTCTCGACTATTTACTTAAAGAAGTTTCCTTTAAATTTAAGGATGGCTTACAAATTTGGGTAAGCGTAGAGATTCAAAGGCATGGTGCCTAAGATCCTGCTATTGCTATCTCCATTGTCATTGAAAAAATTCAAGAAGCCCAAATCCCACAAGGATAAAAGGAACAAAAGGAAGAGTGGGGAAGATAACCACCAAAGTAAAGAAAGTCTTTATAAATCTGGTATGTTCAAATTTAAGAACTCCAATGATGATAAAAATAAGTCTATTCTTTAATATTTCGTTTATGAAGGACCAGATAAGGCAAGAAATTGCTTGAAGAAAACAAAACTCTCTACCTTAGTAGAAGAAAGGGAGGTGCAAGAAAGACAAAGGAAGGAGGCAAAGATGGGTTCTTTAAATAGCCTCAGTTCCATTAAAGCAAATGTTAAAGTGCCTAAAACTGAAAGCAATAGTAGATACAGGAGCTTTCAATAAGTTCATACAAGTAGATGGAGCAAATTGTTTGAGCATTAGTTATAACAAGGAGCAATGGTGGCTCAAAGCCGTAAACTTAAAGCCAAGAGCTACTTTTGTAGTTGTTAGGAATGTCAAGGAATGTCTTAGAGAATGGTGTGATCTAATGGATTTCTCTGTCGTTCCTATTAACGATTATCCTATAGTCCTTAGTATGAAATTCATAGACCATGTCAAGGTCGTACCTATTCCTTTTCCTAATACCATGAGTATTTTAGAGGAAGAAAATACATGTAATACCTTTATCGCGTAAAGGAAATTTATCCACCAAGTCACTTTCTGCCATGCAATTCTCTAAAGGTGTAAAGAAGAAGCAACCCATATATTTGGCGACATTAAAAGGAGTAAAATCTTCATTAATGGATTTACTCAAAGGAATCTATAATGTTCCTAAAGAGTTCAAAGATGTAATGCTTTCAAAATTACTAAGGAAGCTCCCACCAAAATAGGATATAGGTTACAAGATCAAGTTAGTATAAGGCGCTACCATACCTACTGTAGTTCCTTACCATATGGCACCTCCCAAACTTGGGGAGTTAAGAAGTCAATATAAGGAGCTGTTGGATGTATGCTATATCCAACCTTTGAAAGCTCCATATGGCGCACATATTCTTTTTTAAAAGAAATACAATAGTTTTCTTTTGTTGTGTATCAATCATCAGGTACTTACTAAGGTTATTATGAAGAAAAAGTATCCCATCCCATTAATTGCTAATGTAAAATTTGCAATGGGCTTGCGGGCCCATGCAAAGAAAAAAGTTAGACCACATATAAGCTCAAGTGAAGTTTCATCCTAAAACCAATTGACAATAGGTAGAGTAGCCTACTAGACTTATATGTTAGTCTTTTTTCCTCTCTTTCTTTGATGTGAGACATTCACATGTGGGTATTCTCAATAGCTGACTTGTTCGATCAACTTGGTGAAGCGAGATGGTTTACCAAACTTGATTTAAGATTAAGGTACTATCAAGTGAGGATCATGGAAGGAGATATACTAAAGACTACTTGTTTTACAAGATAAGGTTCTTTTGAGTTTTCAGTAATGCATTTTGGACTTACTAATGCACTTGTTACGTTTTTCACCCTTATGAATCAATTGTTATAATCCTTCTTAGATAAATTTGTTATTATGTACATAGATGATATTGTGGTATATAGCAAAACATTGGAAGAGCATATTATGCACTTGTGACAAGTTTTTCAAGTCTTAAAGGAAAATGAGTTGCATGTGAAGAAGGAGATATATGTTTTTGCACAACATGAAGTCATGTTTTTGGGGCACATTGTTAAAGGGGATAAACTATAGATCAACAAATATAGGTTACAAGCTCTATATGAATGGGAACTGCCAAAAAAGGTATCAGAATTGTGTTCTTTCCTTGATCTTGTTAACTATTATCGAAATTTCATTAAAAGTTATTCCTTCCTCGCTTCTGCACTCACCGATCTATAAAAGAAGAATAGAGTGTGGAATTGGGATGCAAGGTGTGAGAGAGCGTTTGAGGTCCTAAAGAAAAAGGTGACGAAGGAACCAGTGCTAGCGCTTCCTGATTTCACTAAGCCATATAAAGAACATAACGGTGCCTTTAATTTTGCATTTGGAAGTGTTTTGATGTAGGATGGACATCCAACTGCTTATGAGAGTCAAAAGCTAAGTGACGTCGAGCATCGTTACACCATCTAAGAGAAAGAGATGACTGTATTTGTGCATTGTTTGCGAAGTTGGAGATATTATTTGTTAGGGTACAAAATCGTGGTAAAGACGGATAATGTTGCTACCAATTATTTGATCACATAAAAGAATCTGACACCAAAATAAATTAGATGGCAAGTCTTCTTATCAAAGTTTAACTTTGTGATGAAGTACAAACTAGGAAAGGCCAGCTTGGTTGTAGACAACCTTAGTACAAAAGGGGAGCTCGTAGCTATCACAAGTCCAAATTTTTCTCTAGTTGATAGAATAAAGGAGGGACTTGAGTAAGACTCATAAGCTAAGAGCTTAGTGGAGTTAGCCAGACATGGAGAGACACGACAATATTGGCTTCAAGATGGCAGACTTATCACCAAAGGTGATAAGATTTATATGCCTAAATGACAAGGGTTATGAAAGGAGATCATTAAGGAATGTCATGATTCCAAATGGGCAGAACATCCTGGAGTAAATCGCATGTTGGCTCTTGTGGAGTGAGTATATTATTGGCCCTAAATTCACGATGACATCAAGCTTTATGTAACGACATGTCTTGTATGCAAACAAGACAAGACGAATCAACGCCAATTAGTAGGTTTACTAGAGCCATTACCTATTCCAAAGAAGCCATGGGAGAGCATCTCTATGGATTTCATTACATGCCTACCAAAGTTTGAAGGATGTGGTAACATCATGGTAGTGGTAAACTGGTTTAACAAATACGGTGTTTTCATCCTTATACTGATGAAATTCAAGGATGTCGCACTCTTATTTTTTAAGCATGTGGTGAAGTATTGGAGTATTTCAAGGATAATTATTAGTGATCAAGATGTTCGCTTTACAAGGAGATTTTTTATGAAGCTATTCAAGCTAATAGGATCTGAACTCAACTTCTCCACCACACCCAAATGAATGAGCAAACTGTCAAGCCCCAAATTGTACCCTAGTTGAAATGTTTCATTGAACATGTATTACATATGTCTTAAATTATGGTTTAAAGAATCATACTTAGAGAATTGAAATTTATTGTCTTCATTAGAGACTTAAGGTATTAATGTTGGGCTCGAGTCTCGGAATATATGTCATGGATACATTACACAAGGTTTGGGTGATGATTAATTGAAAAGAAGGCTTGAAAGTTCTTAAAAGTCCAAGCTTGAAGTGAATTTTTTGCATGATTAATTGTGACATCTAGAGTGAAATCTAGTGTTTGTTTGCAAACCAATATGACACTCCAACTTGTAAGTGCCATATCTTTTGATTCCGATGTCCAAAAATTACAAACTTTAAACCATTAGAAATCTAAGAGGATACTCTACAACTTTCATGAAGACAAATTTGTCAAATTCGCCTAAAACAATACAGTTTATGGTTTATACGTGGTTAATTTCTTGGTGACATCTAAGTGTGACACTTAAATTTGTAAGTGTCATATCTTTTGATTCCAATGTCCAAAAATTACAAAATGTATGCCATTGAAAACCTAAGAGGATAAGCTACAACTTTTATAAAGATAAATTTGTCAAATTTGGCCTAAATCAATACAATTTATTTATGTTTTATACGTCAACTAATTACTTGGTAACAAATGGCAGCATGTTGTGTGGATGAGTGGCAACTCCTAAGTGGGACAAGTGTAGAACATGCATGAAGCCACATGC
>JAOQML010000004.1:3888563-3899382 GCA_027568935.1 Erythroxylum urbanii
TTCTTAAAAATCCAAGCTTGAAGTGAATTTTTCGCATGATCAATTGTGACATCTAGTATTTGTTTGCAAACTAATGTAACACTCCAACTTGTAAGTGCTATATCTTTTGATTCCGGTGTCGACAAATTACAACCTTTATACAGTTAGAAAGCTAAGAGGATAAGCTACAACTTTCATGAAGAAAACTTTATCAAATTCGGCCTAAATCAATACAGTTTATGGTTTATCCGTGGTTAATTGCTTGGTGACATCTAAGTGTGACACTTAAACTTGTAAGTATCATATCTTTTGATTCCGATGTCCAAAATTTACAAAATTTATACCATTGGAAAGCTAAGAGGATAAGCTACAACTTTTATGAAGGCAAATTTGTCAAATTCGACCTAAATCAATACAGTTTATTTATGTTTTATACGTCAACTAATAACTTAGTGACAAGTGTCAGCATGTTGTGTGGATAAGTGGCAACTCCTAAGTGGGACAAGTGTAGAACATGCATGAAGCCACATGCTATTACCATTTGGTGACACCTAGCATTGGAAGAGACAAGTTTATGTTGGGGTGTTCTATTTAGTTAGTTCTTCATCATCTTGTTCTCTCATCACCACCGAAACTGTCTCACTCACACGTCCTGGAATTTTTGCTTGCTTGTTGAATCATCATCATCACTTGAAGTACTTGCATGCTATTGCATCAAGTGAGTTAGATCCTGCTATTTTCTATGTTGCTGTCCTCTTGGTCATCTTAATCTTGGATGTGTGTATTTGCTTGAAAGGTTAGAGTGGTTTGAGCATTGAAGTAGGAATTGAGTTAAAGAAGATAGGAGAATACTAATTTTGATTCGCATGTTATCATATGTATTATTTGATGCTTGATTGGATAGAATGTGTATGGATTTGTTGATGAGTTGAGGTCTAGACATGAAATTAATGTGTAATTGAGGCATGACTAAGGTGAAATTGTGGTGAAAAGGATGAATGTTGAAGTAAGAGTGTTGAAAGTGTAAGATGTGAATGAATTGTACTGGTTTCACTGGACGGATTTCACTGAACAGTCGTCGTTATTAAGGCTATAACTTGACCTATAGATATCCAAATGGGGTAATTTTTATTTTGAATTAAACAACACTCATAAGCGTATAACTCTCATAAGGAATGGAATTTTGATTTTGTCGTAAAGGGTAATGAAATTTGGCCTAAAGTTGAAATTAGGATTCTATCATTAGTTGGGAGCAGTATGCAGTATTTTGTGGATAACTTTAGAAATACTAACCCAAATTGTATGAACTTTAGTTCATTAGAAACTTGATACATAGAGGAACTTTTGGTTAGGAGAACATATTACCCAGAAACCTATTTTTGTATGTCAAAATGGCCATACAAGTTGACCCGAATGAGGTGCATCCAACAAAAGCTGGAATAGTAATTGAATGTATGAATTTTGGAACTTTTGAAGTACAATTGATGTTTACATCAGTTTAGTAAGGAAATATACTCAAGAATTTGTCATGAATATGCATCGTACTTATTCAGTATACATAAATGAATGCTTAATCATGCACAATAGTGATTTGTATCTGTGTTAAATATTATAGAGGAACGCATAGAGTGACTACTTCCAGATATTGCCGGGATTTCGAGACAATAAGCAGTAAGGAAGCTTTTGGTGAGTAATCTTAGATGGTTATATCTTACTTTATTCTTCTTGTTGAATTTGATTTATGCTAATTATGTTGGAATTCCGGACAATGATTGTCCGAGGCGTTTGATGCATGTTTATATCATTGGAAGTGCTACTTGCATGTGAATATGATTAACTACTTGCTTTGCACATGAAATGTCTGAAATGACTTTGTTTTGTTTTAAAACTGTTGAGTCCTAGTTGTGGGTAAATAGGCATGCCTAGAAGGGTTTGCAGCTGCTCCTGTGACACTTCGGTGTCGAGACTTTGGTCTCTCCTATATGAGTCCCGTTACCCGCTTCTGTGAATGACTTAGCAGTCATCTGATTTGGTGTTCTGATATATGTTTGATTCTGACATAAACAAAATTATATTTTGATTTTGAAGGGTTTATACCCTCTTTTGATATTCAGCTCTGTTAACTATAAAATCTGTTATGAAATGCATTATGTTTGTTTTATTGTTAAACCAATATGTTAATGCATACTTATGTTATTACATGATTCAGTATGATGAGTTATCACTTTATATATAGATTAGTTATTATTCACTAAGCAATATGCTTAGCACGGTGGATTTACCCCGTGTGGGCTCAGAACGAAGATTATAAAGACTGGGATGAGTCAACCGTAATAGCCAATGGAGTCTGAGTTTTGTTTTGACAAAAATGTATTTTGAATATATTTTGGTTTGTTTGTAAAATATATGATTCCGAATTGTTGTAAGTTTTTGTAATAACTATGTTTCAAGCTGGTTTCGGTTTTTGGAACAAATTTGTATTAAGTTCATGCAATATAATGTATGTATATTCTCTGAACAAGTTTGGAATGATTTAAAATGTATGTTTGTTTCAATTACTGAAAATACATGTAATGAATGAATAGTACGTTTTTGAAATGCTTCCGCATCGATCTGTTATTTGTTTCTGTTTGTGAGTCAGATGTGGCACTCCTGTATCCTCCCAAGGGGTATAGGGGCGTCACACAAACAGAGAGAGTAAAAGCACTTTTGGAGTTATACCTGAGGCACTGTATGAGTGCCCATCACAGTGATTGGGTAAAGTTGTTTCATGTTGCCCAATCTTAGTACAACTTGTAAAAAAATGAGTCGACTAGTGCTAGTTTATTTGAAATTGCAACTGGCCAACAACCAATGACCTCACAGACTCTTGCTATCACATGTAAAGGTCCAAGTCTTGTTGAATTCAAGTTTAACAAAGGTTAGTATGAGAAGACCGGTATAGCATGTGCATACTTGGCAAAGGCCACGAAGAGAATGAAGAAGTGGATTGATTACAAGTAGAGGACTAGTGAGAAGCCAATTGCGGAAGTTGAAGATTTGTAGAAGTGCATAAAGGACTAGTGAGGCGTTATGAGGGATCTTTCCTTATAGAGAAGCCAATTGCAAATTCACCGACCATCCAAGTTATGTTGAGTATTTTGTTAAATGGAAACACTATAAGAGTTAAGGTATTTAGTGGCAAATTTTTGTGACTAACTATGATTTCGTCACAGATATGAGGTTTTTTGTGACAAAATAATTAATCGATACTATTGCTTGGATTAACTATGATGATTTATTTTTTTGTCACTAATACAATAGAAATTGTGACAATTTAATATCTTTCTTAATTAAATTGTCACTATTAATATACTAATAGTGTCAATTTTTCTTTTATCACTAAGTTTTGTTACTAAAAGCATATATGTAGTTTGGCGCCAACGTAATTTTGGCGAGAATGAATTGTAATTGTGACAAAATATATGTTGGTAACTAATATTTTGTATTTGTTGTGACAAAACATAGTTCGGTCACTAATATTTTTTTTATTACTATGATGAAACAATTTACTGTCACACGATATTTTACTTATTGTGACGAAAAATTTTATCAATAAAAATTCAATTAGTTCGTGTCAACTTAATATTGTCATAACAACCGAACTATCACTATGGTCAATACTATTCATAATTTCGGAACAATTTTTTTGTGACTAACTATCATTTCATCACATATATGAATTTTGTAATAAAACAATTGATGGACACAATTGTTTGGATTAACTGTGATGATTTATTTTTTTGTCACTAATACAATATTGATAATTGTGACAATTTAGATTATTTCACAATTAAATTGTCACTATTAATATATTAATAGTATCAAATTTTCTTTTATCACTAAGTTATGTGACTAAAAGCATATACAATTTGGCGCCAAAATAATTTTGATTGGAATAAATTATAATTGTGACAAAATATATGTTGGTCACTAATATTTTCTATTTGTTGTGACAAAACATAGTTTACTCACTAATATTTTTCTTTTGCTGCGACGAAACGATTTATCGTCACATGATAATTTACTTGTTATGACAAAAAATTGTGTCAATAAAAATTCAATTAGTTAGTGTTTACTTAATATTGTCTAAAAAACAGAACTATTACTATAGTCACTACTATTCGTAATTTTTGTGACAAGAAATTTTGTTGTCACTTGATCATCAACTTTTTGTTACAAAGGTTGTTGTCAATATAAACGTAACAAATTAATGATAACTATTTCTTGTTAAAATAACATATTAAAATTAACCACTCTAATGATTAATTATGTCATTATTGTATGAATTTTATGGACTAGAAACTACTTGTCATGATTTTTTCTTTAATATTATTATTTACAAACAAATTTAAATATTTTCTTATAAAATATTCAAACTACATATATTGATAATCCAAAAGTAATATTTTATATGTCAATAGATATTTGCTAAACATAACTTTGAAATTTCATCAAAATAAATAAATGTTTAAATTAATGAGAATCTTGTTCCAAAATATTAAGCAAAAGTCTAAACATGTTATGAATTTAAAAAGAAAGTTCTTGCCAATGCTCAATCATTGCCATCGTTGCCTTCCTCATCTTCACTTACTGAATTTATCTCATCATCATTTATAAAAATAAATAATTAAAATAATATTGATTTAATTCAAATTTTGATTATATCAAAATTGGACTATCAAGTCAAGCCCTAATCATCCTTCAACTAGGCATGGTTTTAAATTCATCATATCATGTTTGGGTTTAATTTGTATTATATTGTGAATGTGGTTTCTTTATTGTAAAGATATTCATAATTATAATTGTATTGTTCATAATAATGATTACTATTATTTGCAATTGGAATATAATTTATATTTTCTAATTTAAAAGTCTTCTGTATGATAGTAGACTAAATTCTTTTTCTTTTAATATAAGAATAATTTTTATAAGAAGTAAAATCAAAAGCTTTGGAGATGTTATCCTTCTTAAAGGGAAAAAAAATACATTAGAATTTAAAGAATTTATATATTGAATTTATTTTAAATTATTTATTCTGTAATAAATTAAAAGCATATTAAATATGTGATTCATATAATCTTAAAGGAAAGTTCCTAAACAATCCAACATTAATGTACCCTTAAAATTGTGGACACCAACCATAAAAAGTCATGGAAGCTAGATCAAAATTGTGTCGATAAACTTGTCACAAATATGTAAAGTTACTGTGACCATATATTGTTGTCACACATTACATAGTTTTTAGTATCGATACTTTTGTCACAATAAAATAAAGTACTGTTACGATTTTGTTTGTAACTATTTTATATTTTTTGTGTTGCCAAATTTGTCATAAATATATAAAGTTACTGTGATCATTTAATTTTGTCACACATTCTATAGTTTTTAGTGCCGGTACTTTTGTCACAAAGTATTTTATAATTGTGACCATTTTCTTAATTTAGTCACTATTTCATTAGTGACGGAGGTATTTATGACTAGAGGTGAAGATTTCAAAAATTGGTCACTGTTAATAATAGTGACTAATACAACTTTTACTTTCATTAAAAATACAATTTCTTATAGTGAAAGGATTACCTAACATTGAACGGAGCTTGAAACATGAGCTTAAATTGTGGAACAAAAAAGACAAGATCAAGGATTACAAGGAGGACATGTCGAGAATGGTGCTAGGTTGAGTACGGGAGAATGTCACATCCTACATGTTTCAATTGGTGGAAGGTTATGGAAGCTTGTGAATGTTATGGAACATTATATAACATTCTGAAAAAATGTAAAAGGTTATAAATAAGTACATGATGTACAAAATATACGTAGAATAGTATAAAATATTCTAAATAATCAATGTAACCATTAGATCAAATAAAACATAGTCATCCATTTAGAGGATGGAAGACTATAAAGTCTTAGAGGCTTCATTTGTAAACATCATACATCCAACATTTAAGAAGTTTTCCTTACAAACATTCTCCAAGTTTTTCATTAGTCTGTTGAGTTATTTTCTAATTATGCTAGTCGTATACCTAGCATTTTCGAATGAGATTGACTTGATGTAGTAGAATAAAACTCAAGTACCATACGGTTCATTGGTAAGAATTCCAAGTCCGTGACACTTGGCTTTGAGCCCTTGTCTGATAAAAAAAAATTTAAACTCAACTTAGTTATTGTGAACAGAATCAGCAGCAGTTTAGAAAGTTGAGTAATTATTAACGTGCAACACGACCTACCAGCCTTACATATCAAGTGTTTGCCACGAATCGTCTCCTGTTTTCATTTAAGATTAGATAATTACGACAGTTTGTCCCGTTAGTTCAAGGGCTCATTTCTGTCACACTCCATTTCTTAGCTTGTGGTTTGGTCCTTGCTTCTTACAAAGTGTGGGATCTTTTGTGATACTATTTAGTGTTATAATCCGCATCACAAAAAGAAAATGTCCATAGTCCTTACAAATTCTGGCATTTTTAAGTACTTTCTCCTTGGCTTATTGTGCTCTTCTCGAGGATGTAATTGAGGCAGCTCACTCTGGGAACCAACCACCCTTGGTGTATTGTGGACAAATTTATAGTGGCCAGGAAAATTTTCTGCTTCTTGTTGTTGGTGTTAGGTTAGGCAGTCTGCTCCATAGTCGTCCAGCAAGGCCTCGCAAATTACAATGTCCTGTCCACCTTAAAATGACAATTGACAAGCTGGCCTGACTTGGCATAAAACTCCATAATTGCACTTTTCATACAATTAATGAAGCAGAGGTAGGATATGGGTCACACGAGACAGAATCTGAGAGCTGCAACTATGCCACATGATTGATAATGATGCGACAATTCCGCCTCCTCGTGGCGGTGATGCTTCATCGGCTTGTTTAACCTTAAAAAAAAATTTTCTATCAATTCCAATATTTAATGCCATCGCAATTTTAATTTTGTCAGGATTTGTTGAAATTACGTTCACATTATTAGTAACTATCCACCGAGATTTCTTACCAAATCAGATTATATTTTTAGAAAATTGGATCCTCGGGATTCAGTAATTACTTCAAATGGAAAATTTACAGTCACTTTCCGTCTCGTTTAACGAATAAAATCCAACCAAAATTTACTTCATCATTTTACTCTGGAACCTTTGAATTAGCACATATACACACGACCTGAAGCAAACCAATGCAGCAAGTTACGTATACCCAGTAAATCAATTGAAAAATTCCTACGATGATACTAGGGTTCTGTGACCTAAACGCCAAGAGCTGAAGACCAAATGTCCTTTAAACACAGTGGTCAAGCTTATCAGACCAATGATGAGATGAGATTGTCCGGGAGCATCTTTACTTTTTGAGAAGCTGAGGCAAATGCAGCTAGAAATAGAAACCAAAGTCGATTAATTTTCAGAACGTACTGACTCAGTTCCTGATAATTTTGCTGAGCTAAAATCACATGTGCTCTCTGCTAACTGGCAAAATAGGACCAACACGGATCTCTCTTTTAGGCTCTATCCCATCAATGTCGGGGTAGCTTTTTACACCACTTTGGAATCCTGTGTGCCACAAGCGAGCTTTACAAGCTTTGCAGTTGCAGAAAACGGTGAGAACCAAGCAGCGTGGAACATGAGGATTAGTTAGTAAATTCAGGTTCTTAACTAGTTACTAGCGTATTCCCTTTTCTTTTCACTCTCGTTATGCTTTTGGCAAGTGATGGTAATGATTGTGCCACCTAAAAAGAAAGTGGCCTACCAAACTGATTCACCCACCATCATCCCAGATTCTGCTTTTCTTGCAACAAAAGTGACACGATATGTAGAATGTATAGAAGAAACATTAGACCTTTATACCCAATAACCATAACCAAACCCCACAAAACTAAACACATTCTACACGAAACAAGTTACAAAATGATCTAAACTAGAGGAAGTATAACAAAAGAATAAATATTCCGTGAGAATCAGATTAGAATTTGGGATGCTCCGCTAAAACTCTAATTCTATATGCCTATGAACATTATGTGTGATAAAATCTTGTTTCTTGACAAATTTAGCAAATGTGAAAATCTCCATATCCGTACGTTACCCACATTTTTGACCCGAAACTATTTCATAGGACTGCGATTTCTTGCTACTTTTGAGCTTCAACAAACCATACAATTTCCTGAAATCTTTCCCGGGATTGACATTTTCCGGAGAGAAAATACCCGAGTTGTTTTCCGATTCTTCGGTCGAATGCCTCGAAAAACCACCAAGCAACCGCCGTCCAACACTGGCATAGCTCCGCCTATCGCCCTCCGTCTGTAACGCCGTGATAACGGACTTCAACGCCCGACTTGGCGAGTTACGATTCGCAATCATCAGCTCCCCGATCTCCGCCGGACTTAACGTTGCTCCGGTTTGGAAAATCTCCTCTACTTGTGGAAACAACTTATGATCCTTAACCCCCAAGTAACTGTTCGCCAATGTCTTGAACGCCGTGAAGTCGCATAACGGAAAATGGATATGGACGTCGATCCGACCCGGTCTCAGAACCGCCGGGTCAATGTTGTCCTTACTAGTCATCGTAAACACCAAAATCCTTTCCTCGGCGCAGCACGAGTTTAGTATCCCATCCATGAAGTTCACTACTCCCGATAAGCTCACGGCCGTTGATTTCTCGACTAAAAACCGATCAAGGTCTTCGATCACAATCACCGACTTGGTCGTCGTTTGCAACAGTAGCAATTTCAGATCTGAATCGTCTGCAACTCTCGAGAGGTCGACGTCGTAGACGTCGTACCTTAGGAAATTAGCCATAGCAGAGACGAAACTTGATTTTCCGGTGCCAGAAGGACCGAACAAGAGATAGCTTCTCTTCCAAACGCGGCCTAACCTGTGGTAGTACTGTTTGGTTTTCGAAAACGACTCGAGATCCGATTTTAACTTACTTTTGAGATCGGACTCCATGGCAATTGTTTCAAAAGTTGAAGGATGCGTGAAGCTAACAGATCTCCACCGTCCGTTTTGACCGTCGCCGCCGACGTTGGTGTAGAGCTTCAAATCCTTGTTTCGCTCCTCGAGCTCGTCGGAGACGGTGTGAATATGTTGGAGATAAGGACGGAGAATTCGACGCTTGTCGACTTTTCTGATCTTCATCACAAAGCTTCTCGAATGCGCCTTGTCGCTGGCCTCGTTAATCCACGAGACTTTAGCTCCGAGAAAATCGTCTTCGATGACCTGATTAGGATCAAGACGGAGAACGATGTCGTTTGGTTTTTTCCCTGTGAGGAGATTGGTGAAATCGGAGTCTTCGAGTGAAGCGAGGGAGTGGAGATAATCTGACACTTTCCCATATAACTGATTCTCCTGCATGCTCTCGTTGAATTCTGGGACCTTGTAGAATTGATACACATGAAAATAGTCTTCAATTGATCTCCACCATTTTCTGGTAACATAAATCAACCCGGTTCTGATTAAAAAGATACGAACCAGAAACAAGAAACAAACGCCGAGGAATAGGAATAAAAGTGGGCAATAAACAAGTTTCATGATTGTTGCCGAGGAACAGGGACAAACGATGCTCAGGTGAACATAAAGATCAGTTTATGGTTAAGAGGGATTATAATATCACTTCTTTACCTTTGATACATATCAAATAATTCGATTAAGCTTAACAGTCAATCAAGTTAATCACACTTTACCCAAACTCTCCAGTTGGTCCACACTCCGAAGGGGCAACGCTCAATGGTTTTGCCTTTACAATGATTTGGATATACTGGCATTATACTATTCTCTTAAATTCATTTTATATATCTGGAGTGATTTAGGGGAGTTGAAGTATATATACATATATATATATATATATATGTACCAATCGTGTACTCATTAAACTTTCAGTAGAGGGCCAGACTCAAAACCAAAAGGTACCTCTAGTTTCCAAGCTAAAGTTGAATAAGCAACGTGGAGGACACTGATTATAAAATTTGTGCTATACAGCCAACTTGCAGAAGAAAAAACCATCTATCACTTCGATTGAATTAATACTTATTTAATTATTATTAAGTATTTATTATTATTATTATTAGTAATATTTTTTATTTATTTTTACATTTATGTATTTAATTTTATTTATATATATTTTTTAATTTTATTTATTTACGCTTTTAACCTACATTACTTATTTGTATTATTACTACATTACTTTTTCTTATGCCATAATTACATGTGAGTCAATTAGAAACAACCTTTTTATTCTGTAAGGGTAAGGTTGCATACTATCAGATCTTCTCAGACTCCGCTTTATTACGCAAATTCGGACTAGATGATGGTAGTGAAGAAGAATCAAGATTTAAACAATATTTATAGATTCAATATATCTTTACTCTTGAATCAATATTTTTAAATTATTTAACTGAAAAACAAATTTTCAACAACTATTCAAAAATTAAAAGTTAAAACTTTTAAATTAATTTTTTGGCCATGATAAATACAAATAATCAAATTTTAATAGTGAACATCGTAGATAATTTTACATTTCAAGAATAAGGCTATCAATTCAATTCCGTATCTTGATCGAATTTTAAAAAATGTGGCTAATAAATTAATTGTTGGATTTAGACATTTTGCTACAAATTAAATTCGATGTATTTTACTTAATGATTAGAAACCTCAATCTATTTGATCAGTTCAACTGTAAAAATTTTGATCTGGTTAACTTTTCAATTTGATTTATTTTAATAACTTTTGTTGTTAAAAATTAATCAATTTATTAATTAATCTGTCAATCTTTGTAAATTAATAAGTTCTTACAAATTAAAATAAACTAATTAATTTTCATCTAATAATCACT
>JAOQML010000004.1:3906782-3928856 GCA_027568935.1 Erythroxylum urbanii
AACAAATTTGTAATTTTTTAAAAATTTAAGAATTAGTTTATAAATTTAAAAAATTATCTGAAACGGTACGATGAATAGTAATATCATATAATATCGTACAAACGAATTTCGGCACAGGTATTGTATACTACTCGTATAAATTTGTTTTCCTTGTATTGTAAAGACGCCACCTGTTTGCCATTATTAAGAGTTTCGATACTGGTTGAATTTGAAGTCAAGTTTAGATATTATGCCTGTTATCCTATACACATAATAACAAAAAAGAGCACAGCCCACGAAAGAGAGCAAGATAAATAATTCATTTTCTCTGTCATATTAGAGAACTTAAGCTATTAATTTTCTTGGAATTCAATTTTTAGGTTAGATGTTTTGTTTGAATTATTATATAACAAAGGTTTTCTCGGTTCATATAACACGTACGGGCTCTGTAGCTGTTACGAGATGTCCGACATTTTACATGACAAAAAAGCGAATAATTCAAATACCACGCCGTATTTGTGACGGAATGAAAAAGAACTGGCGTCATGGTCCATTAGAAAAAAAGCAATGAAACGAGGATATTACCCGACGGCTGTGAGTTAAGAAGAAGACATTGAAAGTTAAAACGACTTAAAACAAATGCTTACATCATTAGCAGTGGTGAAGTGGCATACTTGTGTCCACTAAACATGGAAAGAGTAATCGATACAAAGAAATTTGGACCGCAAGCATGAGGAATTTGTGATCTAAACCTTAATTTGTCGTTGTACTTGATATGTGGCTAATTAGGAGCGTAACACGTGCAAATTAACTGGAGCTTTTATCGGAACAAACTGAGCAATTTATCTGAATAAGGCTTGAATCTGTATGTAAACGATTTGCTATCCAGGTCTCTTACTAATCCAATTAAATGTTATCCATTGAGTTAACTTTAGTTAGAGTTGATTTGGAATGGGTCGGTTCTTAATTTTTTGTACTGCAGCGCCAGAAGCTAGAGGCATAAAGGAAAAAAAGAAAAGAAAAGAACAATGGAATGGACACCGTACATAACCCAAGTTGCTATCCTGAGCCCAATATGTGATAAATGCTGAGCCTAAACAGTCCGGCGTTATAGGCTTTTCATAACCAAACCAAAGAGCCTAAGCTTATAATGGTCCGGAACATGACAAGAATAACAGTTAGGACTTAGGAGTAGGACTCAGTTCAGGTTGATATGATACAAAAATGAAAGGTTAAGGACTCGTTTTATGGTTTAAAGTGGATCAATCCAGAGGAGACTGAACGGTGCTGTAAATCTACCCCGTAGCGTGGGACTTTATTTCACACATGTAAGAAACCAAGAACTGAAAAAGCCAATCCCATCCCCATCTCATTGGATCCTAGCGTCTCAGTTCCTTATCTCTTACTGTTGCCTTCTATCGTCCCTCTCTCTCTTAGACTGTGCCTAACAGAGAGCATGGCAGCCACACTCAGCCTTCTGAAGACACCCTACCATGCCCATAATATTCCATTTATCCACTCAAAACTGCAAGCACCTTTCGTATCAACAAAATCCTGTTCCCACGGGGAGGTCTCAGCTAAGCCGCAGAAGCTCTTCAGTGAAACTGTACACAAGCTTAGTTCACCTTCTCTTCCCCTGACAGCATTCACATTACCCTTCTTTTTAGACGCAAAGGTAAGTAAAAAAGTGTTGGTAGCTCTGATTTTTCCCAGTGTTAAAGTTTGTTCCTTTTTGGACCTGAAGTGTCGGTGCAATTGTAATCTAACAGGATGCAGTTGCAGTTGGAGGTGAGTTTGGGATATTGGAGGGAAGAACATTTGCACTTATCCACCCAGTTGTGATGGGTGGCCTGTTCTTCTACACTTTGTGGGCTGGTTATTTAGGTTGGCAATGGAGAAGAGTGAGGACTGTCCAAAATGAGATCAATGAGCTCAAAAAGCAAGTCAAACCTACCCCTGTTACTCCTGAAGGAACACCTGTGGAAGCTGCTCCGTCCCCCGTTGATCTCAAAATTCAGCAACTCACTGAGGTAGGATTTGGAGTTGAAAGTCAGAAATGCAAGATCACAACAACAGTACAATTTGTATTAAATTGTTATTAAAGAACAAATTGATTTAGGTTTGATCCGTCAAAACAACCAACATGGAAATTGTGCTTTAAGTTCTTAATTCTGGCTACAACTTGTAGAGTTATGAGATAATAGATGTGTGTTGTTCAATCATTAAATGGACTAGATTGCTACTTGAAATTGTGCTCATGAAGTATGAGGAGAAGGCGATGTGATCTAAGGTATGAATATATGTATTACAGGAGAGGAAGGAGTTGATAAAAGGGGGTTACAGGGACAGGCACTTCAACGCAGGATCTATACTTCTAGGCTTTGGAGTCTTTGAAGCAATATCTGGAGGAGTCAATACATGGTTTAGGACTGGCAAACTTTTTCCCGGACCCCATTTATTTGCAGGGGCAGGTATGGCTTCAATTTGTTTAGCAGAATCCAACATATATAAACCAGACAAAAGAATGAACTGCTTTTATAGTCCTTAGTATTAAGACAAAACTTGGTTGGTGAGCATTCAGGTTTAGTGTTTGTGAACTTATTGGAACCAATTGTTCATTCATGTTGCAGCCATTACAGTGCTATGGGCAGCAGCAGCAGCTCTAGTACCTGCAATGCAGAAAGGGAGTGAGACGGCAAGGAATTTTCACATTGCCTTGAACACCATTAACGTAGTTCTTTTTATATGGCAAATCCCCACTGGAATTGACATAGTTTTCAAAGTCTTTGAATTCACTAAATGGCCTTAACTGAGAGGGACCTCAAGAGCAAGGCTTAATGCAATTATAGGTGACATTTTCTTTCTAGTATTCCTCTTTATGATCAGCAATTTCATAGTCCTGGTTCATTTTTCTATCCCTCTGGTTGTTTGTACATAGGCGTGGAAAAGAAAGGTTTCTGTTCAAGAAGCAAGAACTAGTTCAGACACAGTTGTTATTTTATTAGATGGTCTTCAGTTTGTAAGGAAACAACGGAAGTGCTGTTCAAAACATATGATAAACACCTTACTCTTGCCTTGGATGGTCTTTATCTTTGAGAAAAAAATGCCAAAGTATTCTCTCTAACTCCCTCCTCTCCCAGATAACTTTTACATGCAACTTCAAGCCAAGTTGTTAACTTTCATGGTCTCAGTTACGTCGTTTATCGAATTTAAAGGCTATGGGACATGAACGAAGGTGTTGCTTCTAAAGACTTACTCGGACAGTATATTGTAGTTGAAATTTTGGCAGGGTCAGCCACTCAGCCCCTCACATACAATGCCCTCCCTTCCAATTTCCATCATATTCTGCCAGGCTAAGAATGGCAGATACCAAACCCAGCAAGGTAAATAACCACCGGAAAAAAGGTAAGTTATTCGGTGGAGCCCGACGCTCTACGCTTTCCTTCTTTCTGGCAGCAAAATGGATTCTCTAATGTTATAATGGTGACTGCAATTAATGAGTGATTCGTCTCCATGAGCTCTTAACAAAATTTTAAAAATACCCAATTGTCGTATACAATTTTCTTTAAATTGAATATGGAAGATGACCCTTTCCGTACAAGGTCCTTGAAGCATCGGAAAGGTGTAAACAAGGCCAAGAAGAGACGGCAAGAATCAGAATGCACCAGAGTCTGACTAATCTCATCGTCAGCAAGCAAAGTCAACCAGAAGACACATACCAATTATGTTCCAAACTTCCCTTTGGGACTTGAGAGAATTTTCTTAACAGTTTGCGATGTTATTTTTTAGTGCAGAGCATCTTTGGAAATATGAGTCTATTCCGCTGTTAGGAGAAACAGTATGAAAAAGGGAGACGGATGGGATTGGAGAGCAGCCATTCTTACAGTTTAGGAAAGATGCCACAGAAATATAGATTGATGCCACAGAAATATAGATTAACTTATTCAAATACAAATGAGAGTGAATCAAACACTGACTCTGACGTTCACAGAACATAAAAGGTATAGCAACATTTGCCATGAGATTCTCAATATTGTTCAACAAATTTATTGAAGAGAGCTTTTCAATGTTTTATGATAATGGTCACTACTCACTGCTTACTTCTACGTGACTCTGGGACGATGCCAATCTTAGTTTGAGATGCGAGGCAGCTTTTGTCAGCTGTAAATGCTGAATCCGATTCTTTTCCCTTATTCCTTCTCTTCGTCTCTCTACGGTTGTGAATTGTGAGTTCTTTTTCTATGGCATGTACTATGTAACGCCACCTTAACGCTTACTGTCTCACCAATTTCATGATTATAAATAACAATACACCTATGTTTCCATCCTAGTCAGGGGTTGGTACCCATTTATCTTCATCCCTCCAGTAAAATCTCACGATATGTCTACTCGTCCCTGGTTCCGTACCATCTCAATTGCCCGTCCAACCACTGCCCCTACTCCAACCCCAGCCCCAGAACCACCACCTCCTCCTCAGCCACCTCAGCCACGCCCCATTCTGCGGCCTGCATTCCGACCAATTGGCCAGCCTCAGCCTCCTCCTCCGCCGCCTCAACAACCACAAGAACCTACTCCTCCTTCCCCCCCACCTGCTGGCCCTGCACCACCACCACCCCCACGAAATGGCGCTGCGTCGGTGCCAGCATCCCCAACTCAAAGACCACCTGCACCTTCGGCTTCTGTCCCAACTTCTCCGGCTCGACCATCCGTCGTTACTCAGCCGCCGGTGACCACTTCTGTACGATCCCCTCCAAAACCAACTGTTCCATCGCAACCTACCATCTCTTCAGTCCCATCTTCTCCTGCGAAGAAACAAGCTCCAACTTCCCCTTCTGTCCCATCCTCTCCAAAACCCAAACCTGCTCCATCGCCCTCAACCAAACCTGTTCCAACCGTAAGTTCAGTGCGAACTTCTCCAGAGTTCAAGCCTGTCAATGTCACAACTCGTACAGGGTCAACGGCACCATCTCCAAAAGGCATGAAACCTGCTGATCAATCACCACCTAGGTCACCGAAGTTCAAACCCCAAGCTCCACCACCTTCTCCTCTAATTCTACCACCCGCTCAAATTAGAGCTGACGCAGAACCTGAACCAAGGATTCCATTTCTAGAGGCTGAAAAGACTGTAGTTGTTCAGAAGACTACAGAGACGGCTAAGACCTGGTCTAATGGTATGGAACGCGCGGAAACCAAGCAGGTTCCTCAAGTTCTTAATAAGCAGGGACCGATCATGGTAAGGGGAATCAAGGAAAAGGGTCAAAGCAAGAAAATTTCCTCTGATTCTGATGATGCAGGCACGAGAATCATCACCATTGCAGGTGAAAACAAAGGCGCTACAATGGAGATATTCCACTCTCCGAAGAAAAATGCTTTTGTGGGCAATCCTCATATTCTCTCGAAGAAAGGTACTGAAAGGCGTGAATGGGATAGCAGTAGCAGCAAAAGCAGTAGCGACGAAGAAAAGAGTCGCAAGATCAAAGACAAGAGCCACAACGGAATGATGAACTCGCCACCAATGCATGCGTTCATGAACAGCAATGTGCAAGCAGTTAACAACTCAATTGTGTTCAAATCTGAATGCAGTCACCATGATCCTGGTGTGCATCTTTCTCTGTATAGAAAGCCGGGTGTCCCCATCAAGGATCGAATCAATATTGGCCCACAGAGTAAAAAACACATAGAGAGACAGGGCAAAACCGATTTGATGGAACATGATGTTTCGACATAGGATAAAGCGGTACTATAAAGTATAAATATAAGAAATAAAAATAATCGAGTGATAAGAAGCGAAGGCCGTGGATTCTGTTTCTTCATTGTTGTGCTCCACTACTTGTGGAATACAATCGAAGATTGTTGTCCACTGCCCTGCTTTTGGTATCGGGGAAGTATATAACTGATGATATGTAGTTTATGCATAAAAGGGGATGGAATAAGTGTGTCTTCGGTTTTCCTGTTTGTATTGTTTTGGCCCCCATCGTCTTTCCTGTGTCATATTGCTATTGTAAGCTGCATTACTTACTGCTAATGCAATTGCTATTGTATTGTGTTATTCAATTTGAGATTTCACTTGCTAAATCCACTTGCTCTTCAAGCCACCGTCCACCTGATCCCAATTTCGGCCTTTTCTAGTTAAAGGGATGGTCTTTACCTACTAAATGTGGCCCAAGTCTATTTTCATTGAAATTTGTGGGTGCAGAGGTCAGCCTGAGCCTCGATTCGTCGGCCACATTAACAAGTGAGGATGAAATCTAAAATGGGTTTCGTAGTAAACTGATCGATGGGCCCGAACTCCTATATTTATCGTTGATTTCGAGAACGGGGTCTTATGACCTTAGATCTTCAAGCCTGACCGGACCCAAAAGGTACGGGTTCTTCTGATTGGAATCAACAAAATTATGCCATAAACCGGATGATCTTCAGGAATATGTAACAGGATGCGGTGCACCGGAGTGGATGCCAGTACTAGGAAGGGCTACAGGAATCTGGAAAATGATTTGCTAATTAGGAATATGAAAGAGAAAACCTGAATGGCTTGATAGAAAAGACTAGTCCATATTGGAGGCAATAAAAGAAAGATTCTCTTTGTTCGTGAAGTGTTAGTGTGTTACTTTCATGTATAGCAATATCAACGAGAGTTACAAGTAACTAAAAAAACAATTTACATAATTACTGGCACAAAACTGCTCCATGATTCTCTAACTACAATTAAAACTGGTATAATCATTTATTTTGGTTACAAAGTGAATGACAAGAAAGATAGTAATATTTCCAAAGACGGACTATCGTACTTCTACTATTTGTAAGTGGCATCCAAGGAAAGGAACTGTGGTCAAACTTTTAGTTGCTAAAGAGGGGGTCATGTTGATGCCTATCCAAGAGTTTGCATGTGCAGTTGGAAATAGAAATAGATAATACAATCCATTGATAAAAGCGTAGTAAATTGGAATGCATGGTTCTGGTTAACACAGGTTGTATCGTGGACCTGCAGTTCCGAAGCAAAAGATTTTGGAGAAAACGATAAAACATTGCACAGGATGTGCCTTGTAATTTCCTGATAATTGCTCTTTTGACCGAAAGAATGTCGAGTCTTTGGTTATATATATGAGGAAGCAGCCCGAAAATTGGCTATACTCAGGACACATATGGACCAAGGTTACAGTGGATGTTTGCATTATTTGAGTAAATGAGGGCCACTTAAAATTTTTTACGTTTTCTCTTTTAATATTTCTATTCTGCTTTTTATGGCAGGAATTGTAAAGGCAAAAAGAAAACTATATTCATCCGAATTAAAATTTAAAACTATTTGATATGAACATTTGAGAAATTAATTTAGCAATATTATGATGATACATGTACTATTTTTTGTTAATATACTTTCTTTATTTATTTATAAAGAGTTTCTTTAAAACATTTTTTCGAAGTAAATATCTTTTAGTTTTACAAATTGGAAATATAAGTTTAAATTCCAATAATAGGAATCCCCATTTCTTAAATTAGGTTTCTCATTTATGTTTTTTTGATGCGGACATTATTAAATGCTCATAACAATTTAAGATTAGCTCTTGAAATCTTTGGATTGAACATTAGATGAACCTTTATCATCGCTCATTCTCTACCTTTTTCTTTAAAACATTGTTCTCATTTGATTGATTTGTATGCGTAACAACTTGTTACTTCTCTATTTTGATTCTAAACTTTTTCAAAGTTAGTGGGGCAAGATGGAACCAGCAGAAATTAGGGTATAGGTTGAAAGATGGGATACAAGAAAAAAGTTACAACGTAATTGTAGTGGAAACATTGACCATATGAATCTGTTTAGCACAAGACATGCTAATTAATGTGCATACCAATTTCATAAGAACACATACTTATTTTTCTTCCCCAAGTTTTGCTTTTGTTGTTACTCAAAAAGATTAGGATGTAGCTGTAACAGTCTAAAAGACACATTAGACACTACCTGACTCTGTAGGCATATAACCCCACATCTCACTGAAATATTAAATCATAAGCTTTACTTTAACAAGAATCCAAGGAGTCCACTAAAGGGGAGTTGGAGGTGAGGTTTTAGCACCATCTTCTCCATGCATTTTGATTATTGTTTTAAGTGTTTCTCTATGTTTTCCACCATAACCAGACAACATGCTAATGGTTAAATTACAGCAGCATCTCACAGGGACTATGTGGCATCGTTTCCTCTTGGACAGGCCTTGTTCGAATAAGCCATTCCAGCTCAGATCGATATCGTCTTCATTGAAATTTCAATATCTGTAAATGTCTGCATTGCCCTTCAGAGATTGCTAGCTAGCTTCTAGCTTTTCGACATGTCACAACAAAAAGGCAGAAACGCACTAGCTTAGCTTTAGTGGAAGAACCCAAGGACATGGATAGCTGAAAATGACCATAAAATTGCCTCTAACTGTGCAGGTTCAGATTCTCAACTTTTGAGCTTTAAGCAAAATTTTACTTCTACCTAGTTATCAATGTACTAGTTCGTAGTACATGAATATTACCTAGTCCTCCTTCGGATCTCAATAATGACTTCTCAAAAGTGGAAATGGACCATGAAAGCTTACAAGCAAAGCATGACAAGAATGTCCTGAATTTATAGGTTGCTAGCTAGTTACAGTAAGTATGTGAATGAATAGCTTTTTAATGCTTAACAACTCGTGTTCAAATTTCCTAGACAACGCCGCGAGATTTTGATCCCGATAAAGGCACGTTTTAGAAACAGGACATAACATAATTGTAGCTAACAGTTGAAAGGTTTGCACCAGAATTAATTGCGAGTTGGAGTAAGCTTTGTCTATTGTCCTTGGACAATACAAAGATGTGTTTATTGGGTGCCGTGAAAAAGGAGATATCATCTTACAGCCCAAGTTTAGATTTATTAACAATAAGTTTATTTCGGCTCCGAACCATTTATTGCTTACTCTATTTTTCAGTCTCCTCAATTTCGGGTGCATATGTTCATCGACTTCTGATTAATTTGTTTTCAATCCATCATATTCGTGGAACTCGGTCTTGATATTTCATAATATTCTAAATTAAGATTGAACCAACAAGAATATTTCAAATTTAAGAGAATTATAATTTTAGCAATAATTAATTGAAAATGATCAATATTCATATTATGTAAATTTATAGATCTCTTATCTTTGTTCTCTTTTTTATATAGAATTTGACAATTATTATCAAACGAGAAGTGATATATCAACTATAAGGTATCCTGAACAGTAAATAACAACCTTTCGGCCGCTATAACTAGGAGAAAAGTTGACTTTCTTAAAGAGATATTTATGCAGTTGCATGCTCTACAAATTTCAAGATTTAGTGTAATTTCTCTAGTTCATTAAAAACAACAACAATAACTCCAGTGCACAAAGTTGCGAGGCTCAGAGGAGAGATATCAATTATATGCAGCCTTCCTTTTGTATTTTATAAAAAGACTATTTTTGTGACTCAAACTTGTGACTTGAAAGTGAGTCTTGGAGTACCTGGTGAGGTTACTCCTTTGTAATCAAAAAGTCATAGGTTCGAGTAACAGAAACATCCTTTTTGTAAAACACAAAGGGAAGACTGCGTACAATTGATGTCTCTCCTTCGACTCTCATAAAACGAAGAGCCTTGTGCACTGTAGTAGTAATAGTTGTTGTTTTTAATGGACTAGAGAAATTGTACTAAATCTTGAAATTAGTAGAGTAAGCAATTGTATAAATATCTCTTTAAGAATGTCAACTTTTCTCATAGTTATAGTGGCTGATAGGTTGCATAAATATCTCTAGTCCATTAATTAGCATCAAAATCATTAACAAGTGCCTAATAAGTCCAAACTTATACTTAAGGGTGATGAAGTCTAAATTGATATCTATTTTATGACTTGATTTTTTAAACAGTAAAATTTAGAAGCTAATAAACACGAAACAAAGATATAGAATCGATGTATGTCATGCATAAATTAAAAAATTTAAATAAAAAACAAACCAACAATAGTGTCAAGCGTGAGACATACGTTATACTTATAATACGAATTTTGAGAAAACGAAGAAATAAAAGTTCAATGACACTATATATATGTGAAAAAATAGAAATTCACTGACCTAAGGCTTCTGTGGAAACAAAGTTTTACTATAATTGCTAATTAGACTTCTTACATAAAGTCTTAGTTTATAAATACCTTAATAAGGCTTGTATAAGTAATTGTTGTTATACTACTTCTCATTGTATCGTCTTTGCACAGTAATAAAAGAAGTCTATCTCTTTGTTCATGGACGTAGGTGATATAATTAACTGAACCACATAAATTGTTATGTTTTTGCTTCATTATTTTCTTCTTATATTGCTTCCATTTTGCAACAATTAGTATCAAGGCTAAGGTTTTGCTATCTAGATATCTATCTATAAGTTTGATATTGAGGTATTCAACAAACTGAATGATTTCACTATATAGAAGGAGAACATGAGGGTGGTTCTTGCTCAATAAGGATATGTAGTAATGCTGGAAGAAGAAGAAGAAAAAGTGAAACTACTAGGAAATTTGAGGCGTTAAAGAAGGAAGAGATGTTGTCAAAGACGTATACCCAATATTATCAAATTTGAGAGACAGTGTCCTACAACAGCTGGTTAATGAAACAGACACTACTTCGTTATAGAAATAAATTAAAAATAAATATTAGAAGAGATCACTTATGAATTGTTTATATCAAAAGCAACATTTGAGGATGTTAGAAACTACATAGGTTATTGAAAATAGAAGAAAGTCACGATTTAAACCAAAGCCCATTGTTGTTCGACACTTTAACTATAAATATAAAGAGAAAGAACATTTGGGAAGGATTGTCGACAACAAAAGAAGGAAAATGAGAGAAAGAAAATAAAAAAGAAATACATATTATTGTAGTCTAGGAGAGTTCCGATAAAGAGGATGGAAGAGACAGTGATATTTTAATGGTTATCAATTATGATTCAAAAAATTGGCAAGTGATAGAGATTGACACATCTTTTCAGACGACTTCTAATAAGGACTAATTCTATTATTTTAAAAAATGAATGGAACTATCATATTGAGTGACAGTGGAGGGCATGATGTTATAAGTAGTGGTTCAGTGCATATCTAGATGCATGATGAGATTGTTAGAACATTGAATGCATTGTATATTTTTGAGTTTCGAAAGAACAACATGATTTTTGTAAGTATTATTGAAAGTCAGGGGTATAAGTTTTCTAGTGGTAATGGACAATTTAAGGTGGTTAAGGGTTAGTTGACTTGACGAAAGAAAAATTGCAATAGAAGATAAATGTTTTAATGGGAAAAAAATAATAGGCTCAATAGTTTTTTCTCAATCTTCAGAGTAAAAGTGATAGTATTGCTATATATTAGATGCAAGTGAATCATTTTAGTAAGCAGGAGATGACAAAATTTCATAAGAGAAGTTTATTGAAAGATGACAAATATGAAAAGTTGGGCTTCTGTAAATTTCACATATTTAGTAAAAAGTTTAAGATAACCTTCAAGAATATAGTGTTTGGAGAGTAATGTATTTTGAGATAAACATATGGAAAGGATGTGTCTAAGGCAACAATAAGACTATTGGTTCAAAGGTGGTATAAGTGGTACTAGAATGACTTCGAACAAAATGTTAGAAATTCTAACTAATGATATATAACAATATCATCAAGAAAGTATCAATATAGTATAGCCAAGGATAGAGTGAGATAGATTATCAAATAACCAAGGTAATATAATTGGAGAGATTTAGTTGCGTATACTCTTACCATTAGTGATGAGGATTTAGCTATTTTTTAGGAAACTAAGAAAGGTTATGAGAAAAATCAAAGAATGAGTAATATGGTGAAGGATGTGAGGTTTCACAAGATCAGAAAACTGATTGCATTAGGTCAATTCTTATTAAAAAAGGCCCATACTTCACAATATGGTCATTGCTTATAGAAAAGTTCAAGCATACCTTGCACTTAATGAATGCTCATATAGCTTGAAGTCCTCAAGGGCATGTAAAGCATAAAATGATTCTTAAATAAAATTTAGAGAATTTATAAAATGATTCTTAACTAAAATTTAGATAATTTAAGTCAATGTGAAAATTGTGAGAGCAGTCTTGACTTTTTTGTAAATAGTAATATTTTAGAAGCTAAATAATGACGAATATGGATATAGGACTAGCTTGAGTCTTGTACTGATTGGAGAGATTTTGAAATAATAAGTAAAACAACATTGGTGTCAAGTGTAAGATAGACGTCAGACATATGATACAATTTATCAGAAAACATAAAAATAAAACATTGACATTAAGTGTCTGTGGAAATAGAAGTTCACTAACCTTAATCTTTTGTGAAAATAAAATTTCACTATACTTAAAGTTCTTACTAAAATAATTTAAGTTTTTTTTACCAATATAGTAGGCCCCACAACTTTATTAAATAATATAGAAGCACATTAAGACTACATTAATATTTTGGAATTACATACAAGGAGCCGTTAGGATTAGATTTACAAATATTTACATATTATCATAAGTTAAACACAACAAATATGTAAAAGATAGAGATAAAGTGGATTAGAATATCTACATATTATTTGCAACGTAAACAAAACAAATATGTAGGAGATAAAGATAAAGTAGGAGACTTCTAGAATGATATAATTTCTGCCTTACTCCCCTTAAGTTGAGAATGGGAAAAACTATCAACTTGTCTCTCATTTGTTAGATAAGGACTTAGTTAGGATGTCCACCACTTGATAAAGAGTGGAGATATACTGTATATACATGACCTTTGTTAACTAATTCCCAAATAAAATGAAACTTTATCTCAAGATACTTGGAACGAGAGTGAAATATTGGATTAACAGTAAGATACATTGCTACCAAATTATCACATCAAAGCGTAGGAGGTGTAGTGGGTGAAAAATCAATTTCATGCAGCATAGAATAAAGCAATTGAAGCTCACTACTAAAAGTGGCAAGTGTTTGATATTTGACCTCGGTAGAAGATTGAGAAACTACTAACTACTTTCTTAATGCCCAAAAAATTAAATTAGGTCTAATAAAAATGGCAAATCTTGTAGTAGACTTATAATCCTCAAGAGAGTCACGCCATTCAGCATCGAAGTATGCATGAAGTGACAATGTACAAGATTGAAGGAGAAAAAGGCCACAGCAAGAAGTGACAAGCACATAACAAAGTATCCTTTTTAATTGCTTCCAATTTTTGACCGATAGTTGATGACTATATTAAGACACGTGTTTACTTGCAAAGGCAATTTTAGGTTGCGTAATACCGAGATACTGTAAACTTGCAACCACTTGCCGATAGAGAGTGACATCTTCAAATGATTCGATGGAGGAAGTTTTATGTGTGGAAGGATCCACCAATATAGAGACCATCTTCACATTAAGCATATTGGTCTTAGATAAAAGATCATTGAAGTACTTCTGTTGCATAAGTAGCAAGCCATTTTTAGTTGCTGTAACCTTAATAGGGGGCCAAGGTATTTAACTATAAAACAAGATTGGAGAGCATGAACAACTCCCAAAACCAGTTTGTCAGAATTACCTGTCAAAATAATGTCATCTATATATACAAGACAAAAAATATGAGATTTATCGTTAGTAAAAATAAAAAGAGAAGGATCAGTATTAGAAGTATTAGAACCAAATGAAAGTAATGCTTTTTTAAGATAGTAGAACCAAATCCATAGAGCTTACTTAAGACCATAGAAAGATTTGTGCAATAAGCATACATGATGGGGCTGATTTTTTTCCACAAAACCATGAGGTTGAGCTATATATATAAACCTATATATGAAGTGAACCAAGTAAAAAAGCATTAAAAACATCAGATTATCTAATACACCAATTTTTAGTAACAACTAGCTTAAAATAAGTCTAATTGTGATAAGACAAATAATAGGACTAAAAGTAGCATTATAGTCAATTCCAGGTTGTTGGTGAACTTCTTTAGCAACCAAACAAGCTTTATAATGTGAAATTGTTCCGTTAAGATTTGTTTGATATGATACACCCATTTTCACCTAATAAGATTTGTTTCTTAAGAGTTGGTACTAGGTCCCACATTTTGTTGGATATAAGGGCATTAAATTCCTTCGTTAATACGACTACCCATTTAGGATCTTTAGCATCTTAGGAATATTTTGTAGGTTAAGTAATTTGAGCTTTAAATTATCTTAATGGGGGTAAGGAATTCTTTCGAGATTGTGTGAGCATTGGGTGCATTGAACTAGTTTGTTTTGATTGTGAATTCAAAAGTTGAAAAGTCAACACTTAAGGAAATTTCAAGTGACTCTTGTTGAATTATAGGTTGTGGATTGTCTTCATCTGAGAGCTTATCATAAGAGCCATATGAATTTTGAGGAAGAGGAGAGTTATGTGGAATCATGTTTGTTTATTGAGAAGCTAGTGATGTAGGTCTTTAAGATGGTAGGGAAGATTGGTTAACTAAAGGTGTGAGAGAGGTTTGTGGCGCACAAACTGGTATTGTAAATACCAATAAAAGAGATGTTGATGTTGATTTCAATTGCCTTAGTATTGACAATGTTGAATTTTATTGATGATCTTTAGAACATGCAAATGGAAAAAGATTCTTAAAAAAATATATGGCGAGAATTGTACAATTTATTAGTAATAATGTCAAAACATCTATGGACTCTGTGAAATTTATTGTATCCTAAAAAGACACAATTAGCAAAGCATGGTTCCAATTTATCCTTGTTATAAGTCCGAAGCCAAGGATAACGTACGTAACCAAAAACCTTGCGAAAGGAATAATTAGGCTTCTCATTAAATGAAACTTCAAAAGGAGATTTATTATACAATAAGGGTATATGAAGTCTATTAATAATGTAACTTGCAGCATCAAAAGCAAAATTCCAATATTTATATGGCATAAAAATATTATGCATCATGGTTAAACTAGTTTCAACAATATGTTAATGTTTTCATTCAGCACAACCATTTTGTTCAGGTGTATATGGGTATGAAAGATGATGATTAATTCCTTTTTCATCAAGATATTAGTGCAAGGCTTGATACTTTCCAGCCTAATAATATTGAAATGTTTGAATCCATCGATTAAAAATCGTTCAATGAAATGCTGAAATTTAATGAAAATACTTGTGAGTTCTGGCTTATAATGAATAAAGTAAATCTAAAAATATTTACTAAAATGATGATAAAACAAAACATAGTATTTGCTTCCACCAATTAATTCTTGTGGGGAAGGTCCCCATAAATCATTAAAAATCAATTCAAGTAGATTTGACTTATGAGTAGATAATGGAAAATGCAATTTATGAATCTTATTAGCACTGTAACCATGGAAAATTGATCTAACAGACTTAGAGTTAGATTTAGAAAAAGATAAATTAATATTCCTAAGAACTTGATGCATTATTTTAATACTAGCATGACTTAGATGTTGATGCCAAGTAGAAAGATCCACTAAAGCTTTTAGAGGCTGTGGTGATAAAGGAATCGGCATTAGCAAGGTATAAATACCATTTTTACTCTCCCTGTGGTAAATTACTTGCCCTGTTGTCAAATCCTTCATAATAAAACAATTATTCTAAAATTCAATAGAGACCGAATTATGCTTAATCAAAGCATGAATAAATAATAAATTTTGACGGGCCTTTGGAACATATAATATTTGAGATAAATTAGTAGGAAAATTATTAACATATGCAGTAGAACATCTTATATGAGAGATGGGTAAGGTGCTCCCATCATTAATAGTTACTTCCTCAGGACCGTCATTTTTTGAATGAATGGCGAGGTTGTCCAATTCTGATGTGAGATGGTGTGTAGCTCTAGAATCAAGTGTCTAACTATTGGTTTGTGTTAAAGTAGAGGATGCCACTTAATACATTGACTTTTTTTCAAGTAATCCTTTAATAGTTGGACGTTGACTTGATTTATGCCCTATACCATTACAATTATGGCAAGTGATTACATATAAGTCCACAGTTTGCTTATCACGTGAAATGTTGCTTGATTGGTTTTGAAATTGAGAATTCATTGGTCGATTTAAAGTTTGTTGGCTTTGATAACTCTGTCTGTGTCGTTCCTACCTCTTCTACCTTATCCATGCCTCCACCTTGCTTGAGAATTTTGCTTTGATCCAAAATTCAATAGTGTACTAGATAGGTAGAAAAAAATTTGCTTCTCGTTGAAGTTGCATCTTTTCGCTAAGCAAGAGTTCATAGAGATCATTAAATGACACGAATTCCAATCGTTCTTTAATAGCTTGAACAAAAGGACAACAAGTCACTAAGTTCGTCCATTATATAGTTTACTAGATTGTCCTCTACCAATAGGC
Organism: Erythroxylum urbanii; assembly: GCA_027568935.1. NCBI lineage: Eukaryota > Viridiplantae > Streptophyta > Magnoliopsida > Malpighiales > Erythroxylaceae > Erythroxylum > Erythroxylum urbanii. Next base: position 3,923,112 of record JAOQML010000004.1, read on the forward strand.
TTCCGAGCATTACTAGCCAATCAGCCATAAGTTTTCTGCACTATACATAGTTGACTCATTCCTCTTTGTAAGCTAATTGGTTGTTGTTTGAGCTGCCAAATTTGGGCCTTTGATCTGAATGCATAGGCCACTGCAAACCTTGTCTGGCTATGTATGCAGTGATAACTCCAACAATTTGCTACAATAATTGTTCAGATACATAACTTACGATCTAACTTAACAAAAGTTGATCGTTACAGAGCCAAAAATGGAACTCTTCATTAGGTTTACCGTTCTTTTTTAATGGTGGAGGATGGATAGAACCATCGATGTGCCCTACTAGGTTGTAAACATGCAACATTGGCATAAGTTGCATTTTTCATAATTTGTGGAACTTAATTTCAACAAAAACTATTGTAAAACGTTGGGAAAAACAACTGGTTAGATTTGAGTATGGGAAATAAAGACAATAAAAAAAGTTTGCTAAGTGAAGAGATCTTGTGGCTTTGATACCATGAAATGACTTAAGTTTGCTCTACCAATAAAATAGGCATGACAATTGCATTACATAATATATAAATACATCAAGACTACACTAATATGTTAGAATCATTGATCAAGCAACTCAATCGATTCAACTATAAAAACTTGAATCATCTAACTTTTTGGTGTAGTTGAAATTTTGATTCGATTTATTTTAATAAATCTTGTTTTTGATTCGATTTATTTTAATAAATCTTGTTGTTAAAAACTGATCAGTTTATTAATTAATTGGTCAATTTTTGAAAATTAATAAGTTCTTATAAACTAAAATAAATCAATTAATTTTTATTTAACAATATTTTTTTCAATTAAATTTCAAAATCTTCGATTGATAAGAACAAATGCTTTCAATCATATTTTAAATTCTTTAATTTTATTTACTCTTTAGTTAGTTTTATAACGATCTAATACCGGTTGAACATTTTAAACTTTAAGCATCTTATCTTACTGGTTTAACTTTCTGTTCAGTTTTTCGAATATTACTTAAAATTACATATATGAAACTATTGGGATTGTATTTACAAATATCTACATATTGTCTACAAGTTAAACACAACAAATATATAGGAGATAGAAATAAATGGGATTAGAATATCTACATATTTTTGACGTCAAACACAATAAATATGTAGCATTTAACTCTAATTTATAAATACTTTGTTAAGAGTTATGTAAGTAGTGATTGTTATCATATTTTTCCTTGTATTGTCTTTTTCATAATAATAAAATAAGAGTGCTTCTTTATTTGTAGATATGTCACATAATTGATCAAATTATATAAATTCTTCTATTTTTAATTTTTAATTTTCTTATTCTATTGCTTCTTTTTTGCAGCACATAGCTACCAAATAAGTGACCAACGAATATCTTCTTACTAAATATAAACACTAAAATGTAGAGAACATCCAAGGAAAGCGAAAAAGAAGGTTAGGTAGTGTTAGGTAGTAAAGGAGCCCTTCACTCTCGATATACCCAGCATGCAACGGAGAAAGATTACAGGTTTAGGCACATATCATTTCGGGAATTTCGACCCATCGATCATGCCAGAGAGACCCAACATTACCATGCACCCTCTAACATACCTATGTCCTTTAGGCCCTACTCTTCGGACACCTGTCATCTCCTAAGCCGTCCAACCATAATTGTCCCTCCAGTCCCTTTTGGGATTAGTTCTCGAATAACATTTCAATCTTTTTCATATTTCCTTGTATCAATACTCCACTCTGCCAAGAACTTGCTACGAACATGAAGGTTAGAATCAAGTAGCACATTATCCTATTTTCTGACTTGAAAATGTTTCAACTTGGCGTTTTATAGCTAGGTCTTTTCATTCTCGTTCTCTGAAGTACTTAGTTGCATTGTTACATTAATCGTTTCGTTTCTTGGCAACAGATTTTCAACTGGGTACAGAGGAAGTTCCATCATGATTCCCTTAAAGGTTAGTTCCTTAGCACACTTAACGTAACTCTCAAATTAATGAGCGCAGAAAATTTTCTTTCTATAATATGATATTTGGTGTAAAATTTTCATTTTGCATTTTTTTTGAATTTTGTTTGGAATTAGTCTGAGTCTGTCTAATTATTTTCATATTCCTGGTTTTATTATGGTTGTCTGTTCTATCATTAAGATGCTTCACGGACTGCATCTTTCTCTCAAAATAATGCACGTTACTGAACTGTTGCGGAAACGAATTAAAGGGTTACTGATTTTTTTCAGAAGGGTTGGCTCAAAATGTGAAGAAAGTTGAATCCATTGCCAATGACGCTGACAAGCAAGCATTGCTGAAGCAAGTGGCACTCATTGACGGGCTTGACGGTTGGAAAGATGGCATTTTAACTATCGGGACATTAGGTTTCGAACCTTTGAGAAGCTTCACTCAACAAAATGAATATGTTGTCCTAGAAAGTGACCAAGAACATGAAGAGGAAGAAGAAGAGGAAGAGGAGGAGGAAGAAGAAGTAGGAGATATCAACGAGAAACTGGAAAAGGAAAAATACAGTCGCTCAGTGCATGATGATGCTGAAAATGAAGAGCTGAACCCTTTGATTTTCACGACATTTGAGCGCAACTTTGTGGGTATTGCACACGACTTTTATGCAAAGGGTGCTGGATCTGATGAGACAATGACAATGGACAGTTTTACTCCAGATAACTCCGGTGACTTTGAGATTGATCAAAGGAAAAAGAAAGGAGAAAGAACAACACTAGCAGAATTATTTGAAGCAGACTCGGAAATGAAGAAGGCAGATATCTGTGAAATTGAGTACAGTTCAGGTAAAAAATCTGTTGTTCGTGCAAAGAATGGCCTCTCCTTCGCGAAGAAGCTCTTGCCTCATGTTCGAGAGGAGTTACGTCCCATGAAAAGAATACAGCGAGTAAGTAGAGTAGCTGTTGACATGTAACACATCATAATTTTCTGCGTGCATTCACATATACACTCAGGTTATGAAATAGTACTTTTTGTCGTAATTGCTAATTAGTTTATGTTCAATGTATTCTGATGTTTAGCTGATGCGGAAAATGTTGAAGAGAAAAATCCACCCTGACCTTGAAGGCAAAGTTTGTGAACTGAACGATCAAAACAAGATTGGCCCTGTGAAAAATCAAGGTAACAAGGGCGAGGAAGCTGCTGAATCAGTCTCCCTGCTTCGAACTGTTACAGGTACAAAAATATCTTAGATGAGTTAAACCAAGTTTAATTATTTGCTAAATTTTTAATTACGGCATCTACAAGAAATTTCCTGTAACTTTTAAGTTCTCTTCACTTAGTCTAAAAAGGTATGGAAATGATGTGATTTATGATAATTAATTTAGAGGCAGAATGGTTCCAAGTTGTACAGTCAAACCCAAAAATGATACATCACTAGTTACAGAAAACTCAAAATTATCACAGAAGAACATAATTAAGATAGGTGTCTTTCGTACCTGTTACATCAGCAATTCTTAGGCTATCAGAGCCCAAAAAGTAATCATCCAATGCATGGTGTTGTGGAGGGAGGTGTCTTCATTTTCTTTTTCTTCATTAAGATTTTCTATTCTGTAAAACTAAGTAATTCATCTTCATATGTTGAGTATCTGCTTTAAGTATGCTCGGGAAATAGGTAAAGCATGTATTATGTCCAATGAACCTGTGCAAACAGCCATACCCAATGTAGTAGGTTCAATTTGCCAACTTGTAATTTTTTTATGATGCCTATTAAACACATCCAATCATTGGATGTGCCAAGAGTCAACCAAATTCATCGGCATCACTCCAGGATCAGATCAAAGTCTTGCTTCTAACTCTCGTGGGACCTAATTCCCGAGTTCAACTGTGGCCATGTTCTTTAACGTTCATGTATCAACTCGAATAAATACTAAAAAAGCATTTTATTATATTTCGTCAAATCCTATTAAGATATGTCCTCTGTAACCTGTTCTACTTGTACGTACTTCATAATGTCCTGCATGTCGGGCCAGGATTGGTGGACGGGAAGCTATTTTCCTGTAATTTTCATTGGCTAGTATTCGTGCATCAGGACAATGGGGCCCTTGTAGAAAATAACTCCGGAAATGAATCCAAAAGAAAGCTACCAAATTCAGGACAAGTCAATTACATTTACACTGTTGGATAGATATGTATAGAATGCAATATATATATATATATATATAGAGATAGAGCGATAGAGAGATGTTCAATTTTTTTTTTCCTGTTCACCTCCATTTTAATACTTTCTTTTTTCAATCATGTCGCAGGTCAAGCAATATGAACCTTGGTGATATTATCTGATCCACTAGAAATGTATTTGGGTATTGTTTCTACTTTTTCTTTTTCAGGTTTGATTCTTCCCCCTTATTTGTTGTCAGCACAATGTTAATGAGCTTGTCATGTATGTTGTAGCATGGGACTGTATGATCCTGCCTGCGTGTTCTGTTTGTATTCAATTGAAGTTGAATGTTTGGTTGTGAAAAAAAAAGGGACATTTAATCAACAGTTAGTGTTCCTATGTAATTGTCTAACAAATTAGTGCAAGTAACATGGAAATCTAGAACCAATACCAGGGTTTGTTGAAGGGTACATTAGTTGGGACAAACAAATACTTCTGAATGCGTTGATTCTTTTTCCAAAACAACGAACAACTCTTGTCTGTGTTTTAATCGGATAAGTCAATCTACGCATAATATTCGAATCAATTCTGGTCTCGTCAATTCACTTCGGTTCCTCCCACCAGCAAAGCTATTTTCCAATTGGCCATTAGAGCCACCTGAGCTGCAGTGACTAAATCGTCCTTTTTTTTTTCCTATGACCGTACGCATTGAGTAAATTCTTATCGGCATACAGTAACTCGTTAACAACGTTTAACAAGATACAGTTATTTGGTTATTTAACAGGATTAATTAATTGGTAATCCTTTTTTATTTCTTGCATTTTTCATCCTCTTTCTGCCTATGCTTTGTATTTTATATTGTATTTGCCGTCACCAATCAGTATACATCGTATTATATCAGATAATTATATCACAATATATCGGGCATAATCATTATGATCCGGGTAAATTTGGATAAATCAGCACACTATTAAGAAGTCTCTGAGCCTTCATAAACAGATGATTGACTTTCAGATTTATACGAGACAGAAACTAGTTAAGGGTTGCAATGAATTCTTGTTGAGTAGCTTTATCTTTTTTAATAGATGGAGCATGTTAGGTTTTTTTTTGGGAAAAATTAAAAAATTAGATTGATAGATAAAAGATGAAGTACAACCATAGGAAAAATATAGTACTCTCCTTAATTTCCTACGACAAAACAGCAACACATTACACAATACAAACTAAGACACTTGGAACAACGGCATAGTAAGGACACCCTTGCTTATTTAAGGCAAGTCGATTGTAAAAGAGGTATAAAACCCCTCTCCTCTACACATCTAACATGCCAGTGCTTCCAAATTAGGGCCATTATAAGAAAACAGCAAAAGACGTCGCGAAATGTGGTGTAGGCAAAAAATTTATGCTACGATTTCCATAAAACGTCTATAAATGTCGCGGAATGTAAAATGTCGCAAAATGTCAGTGTTTTCCGTGACGTTTTCAGAAAACGTCATAGAAAGCCATCTGCGACGCTTTAAAAATGTCGCAGAAAGTCATCCGTGACATTTTTAAATAGAATTATTTTCTTTTAATTATTATTTTTTTCATTTTTCGAAAATAATTTTAATTTAATAATTTTCAATTTTAATAATTA
>JAOQML010000004.1:3933869-3945411 GCA_027568935.1 Erythroxylum urbanii
TAAACTAACTAAAAGCCTAGGTACTATTTGAAAGAACGTATGAAATAGACCTACGCAATACCCAATTTAAAACATACAAAATCCTTATAACAATTCATAAGATTGAAGAATTATCATGTCAAGCACAACATACTCAAAACTAAGCACTGCACCCAACCACAAAAATTGGATTTTTAGAAACATTGGACTCCTAATCAAATTGAAAAGAAACTTTGAAAAGGAACATAAGTGAGCACAATTCTAAGAATTTGAAATGAGAAATAGATCCCAAATACTATTTCAATTCTCAAATAACATAGACTATAAGCAATTTCCCATTTACTTAAGAAATATAACATCTCATGATTCTCATCATAGCCACACGTCTCAAATAACACATTCATTAATCACTAAATTTCACAAAGTTCCAAGATACAAGCGGTGGATGTTGACGGTGAGGAGCGGTTGTGTGAGGAGCCCTAGTTTAGAAACAACAGAAATTGGTCAAGAACTACAAACAGAAGTGTGAGGAGCGGAGCCTCTGGAGGTGTGCTTCTCGCAATCACTTCAGTTTAGCTGCTTGGCAGAGACAAGAGTTGTGGGTGAGAGAGGTTAACAAATAGAAAATGGTCAAGGCTTAACGATACCAAGGAGAGAGAGTCAGAATCTTAATGAGAGGAACGATCTTGGGGTATAAGAGGTCGGATTCAAACCAAAAGAGAAGTGTGAGAAGCGGTTGTGATGAGTTGGAGAGCTGGACGGGTGATAATTATGATGAGATAGAGATGGAGAAAGGACACAGATTTAGTGGCAATTCCACTGATAGTGTGGTTACTACGTCTCACTCTACTGTAATCCCTTAAAATCAAGCATGGCTACAGTAATTATAGGGTCCCCAAGTGGTGAGGAAGCAAATCCAACTAACAAATATTGTTGGTGGTAATAATTCACGTGGTGGTGGCGGAGCAGGGGTCGTTGGTGGTGCTGGGTAATTAGGTCGTGGTGGTTGGAAGGAGAAGGTCGTTGGTGGTGCTGGGGAATCATTTCAGCTCCCGCGACATGGTTGGAAGCACTACTTGAAGGAGAAGATGAGGACCTAATGAAACAAAACTAGAACTTGGCACAACTACTTGCCTCTAAACCCTATTGTTGAACAAGGTATGTTTGAGCCCCTTGGTTTTCAGAAACAAAAAGCTCTCCTGCCGATTTTCTTGGGAATTCTACGTTTGGAGGAGGAAATGGGACAGTGATTGAGAATTTGAAATGAGAAGCTTCATGGGTTAGAGATAAAAGAAAAAGAGCCATTACAATTATTAGTGGCGTGTCAATGAATTGTAGCCTAAGTGAATTTTTCTTATTTATAACTCATACATAATTTTTTGTTTTCATAAAAGGAAATATAGCATGATGATGGAGATGGAGAGGCATAGACAAGAGAAGAACCTAACTTTTGGGTTGACGCAGATGTTGCGGACTAGCTCAAACCGTAAATCCCTACAGCGACACTGATGGTGTCGATGCAGGCAATGCAAACAGAAGTGTGAAAAAGGGCGTCTTGCAAAATGAAAAGGTCCCTCTAACAGATGAATCATAGATAGTTGTGGAAATATTAGAGAAAAAGCAAGACTCGATCAAGTCACATGTAAAAGCGTGCCAAATATATGAAGGAATGACTCCCATTCCTCTCCTAATCGGAAGGAATGGAGTAAACCCCCAAATTAAAGAATGATAATATTACCTATCCAATCATAACTCTTCACCAAGCAATATTTTTCATTTCATTCCCATTATCTTTTTCTCATTCCCCCCAAACAAGAGTACCCTTATAATTTTTTTCTATGATCCATTGTAATAATGATGGAGCAATCTTGAGTCCAAATGGCGTAATAGTCCATTGGAATTAAACATTAGGAATGCCTTGTACCTTTCCTTTAGATATATACCCAATTGTCAAAAACTTTCTTTCAAGTCAAATTTTGAAAATATTGTTATATCTTTGAGAAATAGGACTTGAGTATTGATCTTTGGAAGTGAGGATTTATGATTTTGAATGAATGCATTTAGAGGTTTATAATCAATTACCAACTTTCTTTTCTCCATTTTGTTCTACTCTTTTATTCATATAGAAAGCTTGATATGCCCAATCTAATTTTTTGGGTTTAATTAATCCTTGTTGGAGCAAAATAGCACATTCTTCTTGTGATAATTTTAAATTATCAAAATTCATGATAGGGTGAGTAGTCATCATAGGATTAATGTCTTCATTTTTCTTGAAAGGTAGATGAATAAAGAATTATGGATTTTTCTAAATAAGATTGGGGCATGAAAACTGTGCATGGTTCTTAGGACAGTGTTCCAAAAATTGATCCATTAATGCTTCATATTGAGGGTTACTTAGGTATGTTCAAACATGTTACATATATCTATGTAAGCATTAAAATTGACTGGGCATTTAATCCTCTTAGGTAAGATTTATAATGGAGATGCTTTGCAAAAGACACTCATACTAATTAGGATATTTAGGCAAGGTAGATGACTGTCAAGAACTTTAGTCTACATAACACAATTAGGGAAAAATCTCATCCCTATTTTCCTTTTATTGATAAGCCTAATTTTGAATAAGTTACCATCAACAGTAGTGAAATCCTTATCATTTAATATCCAGGCTTCAGGAGGTAAAATGTTAGGCTTTATAACACTTTTACAAGATCTAGTATCCATATATCCAATAGCTTTGATTGGCTTATCATATTTATCATGTTGTAATAATAGGATATGAATGTAAGGATAAGGAACAATGATAGGTATTGATTCTACCTTTAAAAATGGTTGCTCTAGCATGTATAAGTTATCATCCTCAGTATCTTCATCTGTGTAGATTAGGTCATTGGAGGATTCAAACTCATTAATAAAAGAGTCGATTGGAACAACAAATTTTGTTTCCTAATCTTCACTAGATTATTCTTTGATGAAATCTTCAATATTAGTATTATCATAGGTAGGCATTATAACCTCAACGTATTCCAATAGTTTCAAATCCCTTTTTTTCCTATTAGGACATTAGCGAGCATAATGTGTTGATTTTCCATAAATGAAACATAGATCTTCCTTTTTATTTATAGAGCTCGTCATTTAAAGAATCGACCAATTCTTTTTCATTTCTTCTTCTGAATGACGTATGATAACCTTCATTTAAAAAATGGGATATGTGAAACTTTTTATAAGAGAACTTCTTATGACGATATTTCTTTTTAATAGGACATTCACAATCCTTTTTTACTTACAATTGATCTTTAGAAAAGGATTTTTCCAAGCCTTTTTCAGTAAAGACCATCTTTAGTCATGTTCTTGAAAAATTATTGTTGATCACAAAGTTTACCTAGAGAATAGGCAAGCTAATAGAGTTCTCCAAGATATATTTCTCTCATATCTCTTCGTAGAGATATAATGGTCATTTGAAGTTTAGTTTATAATTCTTTTGGATGACATGAGATGAATCTATAACAGAGGTTGATGTCATTAAAACCATTAAGGAGATAATATCTTTCTATCATATGTTTGAGAATGTTTTTATAAATCTCCTATGTCGAGAGGACAACACTTCATTTCAAAATATTCTTGCCTGATTTGTTTGTCAATTAGCTAAAAATCTCCAGTAAATTCTTTATGGGTAACCCTAACAAGAATTCTTATAAATGCTAACTGAATACTTAGATTTTAGATATCCTAGTCAAGACACAAACCCTTCTTCTCTTTTTTAGGCAACAATTCTCAAATCCTACCTTTTAGAAATCTAAACTGATCAATTTTTTCTTGTATAACTTAGACCTCAAACAGGATCTATAGTCCAAGACTTTCTGATATATAGGATCCTTATAAAGAGGCAAGTGCAGAGCATGCTTTTCTTTCTATGTGACTATTACTACATTATTCAAAAATCAAGCTTTTAAAAGAGAAAAAATTAGAAAAAAGCCAAACACAAAATGCACTTCATTTTATTAAATTCTCGATGACCTACAACATAAGATAAAACTTTCTTTTATAGACTAAGCAAGGGAAACAAGACAAACAACTTTCGGAAAAGATTCCCACATAGTACAATAATTCAAACTAAAATATAAAAGTGCATACTGAAAGAAAGAATTATTGGAAACACTGGGTCAAACAATATTATTAGAAGATAAAAGGGAATTTATCAATAAGGAATTGTAGACAAATAGCTGGGTCTACTATCATCATCAAATAGTGACATATCATCATCCTTTTTTCCATTTCCTTAACGAATGGATTATCTCATAATTAGTCCAAACTAGGGGTCAGGGATCTTGGGCCTTTTGAAAGTAGTCTAACATTTTGGACTCTTCTTTTGGCTTTTGTGCTATGGAGCTTTCTCCAATTTCAAAATTTTACCTGAGTATAAAGCCAGGTGGGCATGGAATTTCACTTAACATAATACTAAATCTCATATGGGCTAATTGATCAAATGAGGTCCAATAGCTAGCAGATGATGAGATGGGCTCTAGAAGAGCAAAGTCACCAAGATATGGACCCAGGGTTGTATAAATAGTTGACTTACTAAATTTTTGATGATGGATCAAGTGATTAAAAAATTATATAGATTAAGCATGATGTTTCTTTATCTTTAGGCCAGTCAATAGTGGTTTTTAATATCTAGAAATGGTTGATGGTGTAAACATGGTCATTGTCAGTCATGTTGTATAGATAGTGGACAATAAAGAAAGATTGAGTTTTTATTTAGATAATGGAATGCTTCATAATTGATATTCATTGAGGATTTTTCCAAATTAGATGCACCATTTAGCTAAGGGTTGGAACCATTCTAGAAACATCCATAGTACAAAACTTTCATTGGTAGGGTTGGTAAGATGTTTACATATAAAAAATGGAGAAAAAGCAATGGGACAAGCATGCAAGGTAGATAAAGCCTAGAGATGCCACATTATTTTCTCAGGAAGAGAGTCATAGAGATGATGGATGGTATGATTGGAGGATAATATATCAAAATGATATAGATGAGGTGAAATTTTTTAGGTTGATGATAACTAGTTGGAGATAATAGAAATGTTTTTAAGGAGGAGGACAACAATTCCTTCCAAATTCTAAGGAGGAGTTTTAGTGATAAGAGGGAAGGACTTTTTAACTTTGGTGTAAATTGAATTCCAAAATGGGAAAATAAGAAGAATTGGTTTTTGAAGGATGGGAGATTGAATTGGTTTTCTAGGTTGAGATGGAAAATATGCAAAAACATTGTGGTGACGTTTCATATGGTAAACAGTGAATTTATAGTGAGAAAACCAATATTTCCAATGAAGTAATGTGGTTTTAAGGCAATGTCTTCTTTCTAGAATCAAGGATCTTTGGAAAGGACATATTGTCCATTTCCACTATAAAATGGCAGGAGCTGAGGCGAAAATTAAATTTTTTGATGGCCTTTTTCACTGTCAAAATCTCTTTATAAATGATGTGGTAGTTTTTTTTAATTCCTTAAACTAGCCACTAGCATAACCACAATAGTGTCTTTTCCCATCAATCTCTTAAATCAAGATGGCACCCTAATAATGGTCACTACCATTTGTCTAAAGGATGTGTTGCCATTTGTGAGGTATCTTTGAAAAGGGTAGCACTGACTTGTTTGTTTCAAGCTCCTGGCAGCTCTAGTTTGTTCTCTACTCTATAGTGGTAAATTCGTTCCTAGCAATTTGGATAAGGGACTTGTGGAATTAGAGATGTGGGCGATGAAATCTCAGATGTAATAAATAATTCTAAGGAATTTTTGAATCTGCTTTGTATTGAGATTTTCATTAAGAAAATGTAATAACTCATTAGCTATTTATGGACCAGGCTAATAAAATCCACTATGAAAATTCATACCCAAAATTTCTATTTGGGTTATTCTAATATGGTCTTTTTTGGCTAGAAGTATAGTTTCATATGGCGTTGTAAGATCTAAAAATTATTAAACTAGTACCGTATGATCTTCGTGGGTCTTGGAGTGTAAGAGGATGTCATCAATGTAGATTAAGGTACTAGAGAGAATGGGCTCATAACTTTTTTATGGACTTTTGGAATAATGATGGAGCAACCTTGAGTCCAAATGGCATAAAAGTCTATTGGTACTAAGCATTGGGAATGTAGAAACCTATCTTATACCTTTATTTTTGGATCTATACACAATTGCCAAACACTTACTTTCAAGTTAAACTTTGAAAAGATTGTTGCGTCTTTGAGAAACAAGACTTGAGTATTGATCTTTAGATATGGGAATTTATCATCTTAAATGAATGAATTTAGAGGTTTATAATTAATTACTTACCTTTTTTTTCTCTCTTTTACTCATATAGAAAGTTTGATACACCCTGTCTGATTTCTTGGGCTCAATTAATCCTTATTGGAGTAAGATAGCATATTCTTCTTGTGTTAACTATAAATCATCAAGATTCATGCCAGGATAAGTAGCCTTGGTAGGATTAATGTCTTCACTCTTCTTGAAAGGTATATGAATTAAGAATTGTGGACTTTTCCAAAGAGGATTAGGGTATGGATACTATATAAGATTCTTAGGATAATGTTCCAAAAATTAATCCCTCAATGCCCATATTAAGGAGGTCCTTAGGTGAGTTCAAACATATTATGTATATCCATATAAGCACTAAAATTAGCTCGATATTTAGTCACCTTGGGTAGGATTTATAATGGAGATGCTTTATAATGGACATTCATACCAATTAGGATATCAAGTCCAGGTAGATGGCTACCAAGAACTTTAGAACTTTAGTGCACACAACATAATTAGGGAAAAATCTTATCCCTATTTTTCTTTTATTGATCCCAATTTTCAATAAATTACCATAAGTAGCAGTGAAATACTCATTATGTGATATCCAAGCTTTAAGAGGTAAGATGTTGGGCTTTATAACACTTCAACATGACTTAATATCCATATATCCATTAGCTTTGAATAGTTTATAATATTTATCATATTGTAATAACTGGATATGGACAGAAGGATGAGGAACAATGATAGGTTTTAAGTCTACCTTCAAATATGGTTATTATATTATGTATACAGTTTCTTCATATGTGTAGATTATGACATCAACGGATTCAAACTCATCATCAAAAGAGTCAATTAGAATAATAAATTTTGTTTCCTTATCTTCATTAGATTGTTCTTCAAAGAAATATTCAATATTACTATTATCATGGATAGGCATTATAGCCTTCATAGATTCCAATAGTTTCAAATCCCTTTTTTTCTATTAGGACAATGTGTGCATAATGTCCTAATTTTCCACAAATGAAACAATGATCTACCTTATTTTCTTAAGGAGCTCGTTGTTTAAAGAATCAAAAAATTTTGTTTCATTTTCTTCTTCTGAATGGCTTATGATAACCTTCATTTGAAATATGGGATATTGCGAAACTTTTGTAAGAGAACTTCTTGTGATGATACTTTTTTCTAGTAGGAAATTCATAATCCTTTTTCTCCTTACATTTGATCTTTAGATAAGGTAAGATCCTAACTATAAATATTCTTCAATTATTATCAATTATAGTTATAATCCTATTCTTTTCAGTTCTACAATTTTTTCATGTTTATCTTGTACACTATAACACTATATATAAAGAAGATTGTAATTTATGAATGCAATTAATTCAAACACAATACTTCATCCTCAAATTAACAACATTATCACAGTATCAAAGCCAAATAACTAGAAATTTGATTCTACATCTATCCGTATTCACCAGAAATCATCAAATATTTTTCCTTATTTGATGTATTAATTCACCAACTTAAACTCCAACAATAAACTTACAAAAACACAATTAAAATATCACATGCTCAACCAAAACAACATAACCAACAATAATCAACACATCATAAAAGCAATTCCCTAATTCTTCCATAATAACCATATTATAAATTTTCTTTCTATAACTTTGGATTTAACTAATTACCTTGTTTAGAGAAATCAAGTCTAAGTTGTTCTTACTACATACTATCTACTTGGATACTTTGATGGATCCATTTCTCCTCCTCTAAAGGTTGAACCAAGTTCCACTTTGTCCTCTCCAGAACATCAAAAATGATAATTTTTATTGCCTTGTGTATTGCTTCTTACTGCATCTCTCTCAAGCTCAGTTACACAACTTGCCATCAGATGTTTTCCATTGCTTGTGCTCTTTAGGTGACCATTGAATAACATTTCTTGAAACAATCAACCTCTCAATGATTTGTTCTTCATCAAAAACTACATACTATTAAAAAAGGACCAGCTTTTATAACTAAATTTTTAGCTCTTATCTTTGATACAGTCAACGATCTCACAACCATATAAGATCAAATTTTTGATACAAATCTCACATTTCACTCTCAATGGTTTACTTATGGAATATCAGTCCTTCAACACCACAATTGAACATCATGATTACCCCAGTTTCATTTACTAAATTATGTGTTAAACTACTCCTATATGAGCAATACTTATTATCATTTCACTCTTCACCTAGACCTAAAGTGGTGCTTGTAGTTTTACATACTGGTGACTCCTCGTTTTATGAGACTAGAGGATCACAACATGCTGGTTAAAGACAAAAAGCTAGAGGAAATATACGAAGCACAAATTACCCTAGCTTTAATAGGCATTAGTAGGCTATTTATACACCAAATTCTTCAAGCCCTACTTATACACCAAATTCTTCAAGCCCAAAAAGTCCAAAAGTATCTAACACTTATTTTGAACCTCAAACCCAGACAACCCATTTTATCATTCAAAATCAGACCTTTTATCATAATCCAAACTATAATCGGGCCCAATATTAATCAAATCAAAACAAAAACACCTTTTCCCAATCCACTCATCCATTATAATGTCAAATTTACTGGAAATGGGGTCACAATATTACTTACTGCCCTTTTAGATATTCAATGTCCTATAATTGCCAATATAGCTCTCAACATATTACTGGTACTCTTACCGCAATCTTTTTTTCCATGAATACTTAGTCTAATAGAGACGCTTCCTAACTTAATTCTAGTAATATTACTGACTATTACTAGACACTAAAGTTATTTCTCATATGACTCTTAATTCTCAAATTATGGAATCCATCACACCATATGAAGGGTCTAACTAGGTGGTAATTAGTAATGGTCAAACTCTTCCTAATTCATCAATTGCTTCTTTAACTACTTCCACTCACACTCATTTACTTCATCTTTGTGTTATTTTTATTGTTCCTCATCTTACCATAAATTTGTTATTTGTAACTAAATTTGTTACTTATAACTCTTGTCTTATTAAGTTTAGCTCATATGGTTATATTATGAAAGATCCTAAATCGAAGATATTGCTCTTCATGGTACCTATCCATAATAATCTTTATACCATTAAGCTTCCTAGATATTTCAAAAATATAGTTGCTTTCATAGTTACTCCTACTATAATTGATTTATGGCATCAACATCTTGTTCATTTATGTCTGCCTTTTTCATTATCATCGTATATTTCTACAACACCTTTATAACTAATTCCTTGTGACATTTGGGGAACTTCCCTATCTCCTTCTCTCTTTGGATTTTGATATTTTATTATTTTTGTGGGTGAATTTAGTCACTTTTGATGGCTCTTTTCCTTAGTGAAAAATCTCATACCTTACTTTGTTCCTAAAATTTCAAAACTACTACTGAAGATTGTTTTATAACACTATCAAAACATTTCAATATGTGGAGCTCCTGAACTCATCAAAGGTTCCTTTGCCTGATACCTATCCACTAATGGCATTACCCTTTTCATATCTTGGCCTTATACTCCCTAATAAAATGGTCTTGTTGAGCATAAAATTCATCATATTACTGAGGCAAGCCTCATACTCCTTCTTCATGCTTCAATCCTAAGGTCTTTTAGCTTGATGCCTTTTCTACTATTTTCTATCTTATCAACCTCCTCTTTACTCCTATTCTTCATAATAAATCCACACATAAATTCCTTTTTCACAATAAACTTGATCTCACTCATCTTCATGTTTTTATCCTCAATGTAAAGGTTATCGATGTTTTGATCTTACCATCTCTAAACTTCACATCTCTCACTATTTCTATTTTCTTCAAACTATCTTTCCCTATGCTAGAACTCATCTACCTATAGCTTCTTCCTCTCTTTCTAGTTCCTTATCCATTATTTCATTATCTTTACCATTTCAACCACTTTTTCACCCCTTGGTTTTCTCCCCTAAAACTCCTCCTTCACTTTTAGCTATCCATCCTATCATCACGTGTACAAATGATCACATTCATATTTCCTAAACATTTCCAAATTATATCACCTAATCCACTATCATACATAATTCTTGTACTACTAATCTAACATCTTTCACTCAAGCTAACAAAATTTATCCGCTGGTACCAAGCAATACTTAATGAGTTCACTTCTCTTCATCATAATCGTAGATGGATTCTTTCTCCCCCTCTACCAATTACCAATATTGGTGACCACAAATGGGTCTTTCATACCAAAAGAAACCTTGATGGTTCTAATGAGGGCTACAAAGTGCATCTTGTTACTATATGATATCTTTAAACTCTAGGCATTGACTACACTAATACCTTTATCTTAATAGTCAAACCCATTATAATTCATATCATTCCCACTTTATCTATCCCAAAAAACTAGTCCATTCACCAACTTAATGTCAATAATGTCTTCCTCCATGGTTATCTTTATAGACTAGTCTATATGTCCCAACCTCCTAGATTTTCAAAAGCACATTAATCTCACAATGTTTGTAAACTTTTAAAAGCACTATATAGTCTCAAATAATCTCCTTGGATTTGGTTTTATCGCTTAAGTTAAAAACTTCTTGATCTCTCCAAATATGATACCACTCTCTTTATTCTATGTGGATGATATATTGATCACTGGTACTTCACCCTCTTTCATTTTCTTACATATTAGTGATCTTAATATGATCTTTTTTGTTAAAGGCTTAGGTCTTATCCGTTATTTTCTTAGGACTGGATCCAACTTACTTCCTGTAGTCTTCTTCTTACCCAAAAATAATATACTAATGAACTTTTTATTTGCTCAAAGCTTGACCATTCCAAACCTACACCTAAAACCATCACTCCCTATCTGCCACTCTCCAAAAATCATGGCACTCCACTCTCTGATCCTATTAAATAATGTAGCACTATTGGTTCTCTACAATACCTTTATCTTACTAAACCTTACATCAAATTTGTAGTCAATATAGTCTCTTAATTATCTTAATTCTTACAGTGGCCTATTTATATCCATTGGATCACTGGTAAACAGATTCTATGCTATCTTTATTCTATATTGTATCATAGCATTCACTCCACCAGATCCACTTCATTTTCCTTATAAGCCTACTGTGATATTGACTACGTTGGTTGTCCCAATGATCAATGTTCTAAATCTGGTTATTGTATATTTCTCTCATGTAACACCCCATTACCCTAGGGTACGCACCGGGACGCCCGTAGGTCATTCCGATACATATCCTAAAATAAGGGAGC
>JAOQML010000004.1:3951771-3972654 GCA_027568935.1 Erythroxylum urbanii
ACAACAAATTAATCAAATTAATCCTCAACATAGACTAATCACATGCTTATTAGTAAGAAAAGAATCGGGGTCCAACACTAGGAGTCACTTCCAAGTGAATAAATTGATCTGAAGAGCAGATGATCGAACACAAAAGGTGATCAGGGTTCCAGGCTAGCACTATCCGAGCATTCGAAGATTGATCTATGTTGCTATGAAAAGCCCAGCTAGGGCATAGAGAGTTGCAAACCTTATTCAAACAGGAAGAGGATCAAATCCTAGAAAAATTGAATGACGCTTAATCCAAGCACGAACAGCTAGTTATTTTTTGGGGTGATTAAGACCCCTCACATTCCAAAACATCAAATCCATAAACCTAACCAAAAACCAACACCCAGCCTACTTCTGTTTTCTCCTAGATTTCCTATTATTCCTAGCTGTGGATTCCCCCTCTGCCCCTCCCTTAGTACCCGTACTATAAGGAACCGATTCAGAATTAGGAGAGGAAGATATACCTGCCCGAAGTACAACAGCACTGTTGGCCTCTGCATTATCTCCAGTAGGAACGTCAGACCTTAGGTGAGACAGGTTCTGGGTGGGAGGACTCCCTACCGAGCTAGTATCTGTACCCTCTTGCATTGGTACCTCTGGTAAAAGGTCTTGCTCCTTACTGGGCTCCTTAGACTCTTCGGGTTCACGAATGACCTCCTCGTGGGTTTCTACCTGCTCAGCATTGGGTTCGAGTGGTAATTGCGGTTGAGGTGAAGGTTTGGAAAATGCCTCCTTACTTTTCATGGAGCTTATTGCTATCATTTATTCGATATGGAATGCTATCACACCCAATCAATATATGATAAGTTTTGATTTGGATGCTAGGTTTAAACCAATTAATTTAGGAAAATTTGAGACTTATTATGGCTATCCTAATATATTTTGAACTAACTACTTGAATCGTGAAAAATATTCTTATTAGACCAATGACCAATGTTATAATTAGAGAGATCTTTCCTTTGAATCAGAGTTTGGTAATCTTGACTTCCTTATTTTTAAATTCAATTGATTTAATTTGATGTCGTGTTAATTTTATTTAATCAGTTTCTTAATCAAAACCCCCTTTTTATTTTATTACTTGAAATTAAGAAACTTGTGTTTAGTTCTCTAGGGATTCGACTTGTTTCCATGACTACTATAAAAGTTTAGAGAATCAGAATTATTTTGGAGACTTCGAGAACACGATCAAAATTTGGCGTCGTTGCCAGGGAACTATTTCAAGTTTCTTAGTTTCTTTGCATTTTTATTTTTACAGTTACTGTTAACCTTTTTCTTGTATAACTCATGCTTCTCATATAGGTAAACTGCAATATAATCCAGAAATTGAGAGGACAACGTGTCGTTTAAAAAAATAGGCTAAGCAAGGAAGCGGTCATTCACCTCCAGATGTAAAAGTTAAAGTAGATATAACAATTAGTGAGGACTCTAATTTTCAAAAAGAGGACAAAAAGATGGCAAATCTCAACCTAGAATGTTGAGGGAGTTAGCGACACCGAATTTGAATCAACAACCCTTATGCATTCAATTTCTATATGTTGAGGTAGATTTTGAATCGAAATCTGGTTTGATTCATTTATTGCTTATTTTTCGTGGTCTTGCAAGTAAAGATTCGCATAAACACCTAAAAGAATTTCATGTTGTTTGCTCTAGAATAAAGCCAAAAGGGTGACAAAGAACAAATTAATCTTAGGGCCTTTTCGTTCTCATTAAAAGATAAGGCAAAAGATTGGCTATATTATCTTCCACCTGGCATAGTAACAACATGGAACGAGATAAAAAGAATATTTCTGGAGAAGTTCTTTCCTGTATCAAGAGCAGCGAATATCATAAAGGAGATATGTGGGATAAGACAAATTACAGGAGAAACATTATATGAATATTAGGGAAGGTTTAAGGAGCTATGTGTCAGCTGTTGACATCATCAAATCCTCGATTAACTTTTGATTCAATACTTTTATGAAGGACTATTACCAATGGATTGAAGTATGGTCGATGCAGCTAGTAGAGGAGCTCTGGTAAACAAAACACCTAAGGTGGCCAGACAGTTAATATCAATTATGGCCGAAAATTCTCAACAGCTTGGGACAAGGATGGATGGAGCTATTAAGCATGTAAATGAAGTAAATAACACATAGCTTAAGGATAAAATTTCTTATTTAACCGATCTAGTTCGTCAAATGGTTGTAAGTAAATTTCAATCAGTAAGAGTGTGCCAAATATGCTCATTCTTTAGAAATCCTATGGATATGTGACTTACATTGCAATAAGACTCTCTTCAATAAGCTAACGCAATAAAGGGCTTTCCTGGTCAACCTCAACAAAAGTATGACCTTTATTCCAATTCCTACAATCCAGGATAGAGGGATCATCCAAACTTGAGCTATAGAAATTAAGGAGGTCGACAATAATATCAACCTTACAATTTTAATAAACAATCTCAAGCTCTTACATATGCTCAACCTCAACCTTCAAATTCAGGTATGTCTTTAGATGAAATTGTTAAGGTACTTGCTAATAATATTAAACAATTTCAATAAGAAACAAGGACAAGCTTTCAAAACTTAGGAAATCAAATTACTTAATTAGCCACCGCGGTAAGTAAATTGGACGCGAAAGCATCGAGAAAATTACCTTCCCAAACGATGGTAAATCCTAAGGAGAATGTGAGTACAATAACTTTGAGAAGTGGTAAGGAAATTCAATGTGGAACTTCTTTACCAATGAAGGAAGAAAAGCACTATGATGGAGAAAAGAAAAAAGAACTTCCAACTCAAGAATCAACAAAGGTAAAAAAATGATTCATCTTCATCAATATCAATTAATGCACGTTTATCTCCTTTTCCTAGCAAGTTGGCTAAACCAAAAGATGATGGATATGAAAGAGATTTTAGAAACTTTCAAAAAGATGGAAATCAATATACCACTTATGGAAGCGGTCAAGCAAGTTTTGAAATATGCAAAATTATTAAAGGAGTTGTGTACAAATAAAAGGAAACTAAAGGACAAGGAGAGAATAATTTTGGGTAAGAACGTATCAGCAGTGATAAATAGGAAATTGCTGAAAAATGCAAAGATCCAGGTATTTTTACACTTTCGTGTGTTGTTGGTAATAGAAAAATTGAGCATGTCATGCTAGACTTAGGTGCATCTATTAATGTCATGTCATACTCAATTTATCAAGCTTTAAATCTGAATTCTTTGCAAGAAACTAATGAGATTATCCAACTAGCTAATCATTTGTATGTATGTCCTATTGGAGTTATTAAGGATGTTTTAGTCTAAGTTAATAGTTTGGTATTTCCAGTAGATTTTTACATCTTGAAGATGGATGGAAATAGTGTTAAAAATTCAGCTTTGATTTTGTTGGGTAGGCCATTTATGAAGACAACTAAAAAGATAATTGATGTGCACGAGGATACCCTTTCTATAGAGTTTGATGGAGAAATAGTAGAGTTCAACATTTATAAAGCAATGAAGTACTCGAATGATTTTCAATCCATTTATCATATGAATATTTTGGATTCATTTGTGCAGGATATGTTTAAAGAAGAGAGTGTTGAAGATAAGTTAGAGTGTAAGGCTAAATCGGAAGTGAACGAGCAAATTAATGAAACTTGTGAAGTTGTAATCATTGTTAGCAATGCTAATAGATTAGGAAACTTTAAATAATGAACTTACTATAACTCACAAGAAAATCTGACCTTCTATTTTGTAGGCTCCGAAGATAGAATTAAAGGTGTTACCTGATCGTCTAAAGTATGTCTATTTAAGTGATAGAAAGTCATTACTCACAATCATTTCAAAAAGGTTGGATAAAGAGCAAGAGGAAGGGCTAGTAGCACTACTTAAGGAGTACAAAACTGCAATTACATAGAAGTTTGGGAAGAACTGGCCACATCAAGCATAACGACGTTAAACAATTGCACTTTCTGGGAGGCAACCCAAAATATGATTGTTTTATTTTATTTTGTTTTGTTTTAGTTATATATAACTTATAATTGATTGCCTTTGAAAAATAAATTTATTGGCCTAAAGGAAAAAAAGGTCTTAAAATTTTAGACTACTAAATCTTATAAGGCAAAACCTTGCCTTATGTAATTTAGTGTTTTCAAGTGAAGACCTTAAAATTCCAAACTACTAAATCTCATGATCTCACCTTATGTAATTTAGTGTTATAGAATTCTAGATTACCAAATCTCATAAGGCGAGATGTCGCCTTGTGTGATTTAGTGTTCTGAAAAAAATTCTGTTTTTCTTTTCTCATTTAATTATTTACTTTCTTTATTTACTTAAATATTTTTTACTTTTTTATTTAAAAAAAATTGAAAAACATAATCTACTTATTTGTCTTTGCAGTAAATTAAAAGAAATTTTTAAACCACAATTAGCCCTCCTCCCACACAGTAGCCCAAAGCTTCACCACAAAAGTACCTTCATGCCCCCACTCGTTTTTTTAAGTTTTAATTAAATTCTTTTATTTTCTTTTTAGTTCAATTTTAATTATTATTACGTTGTTTGTAATATTTTTTCCAAGTAGTTTCTGTTTATCTTGTTCAGTATTATGGGACGTTCTAAAGCTGATACCAAGGTCGCAGCAAAAGGAAAATTGTCAATGAATGCTAGTTCACACCATCAATCTGCTGTAGGCTCAGAAACTAGTACCATAAAGAAACATATGCGGATAATGTTCAGATGCTCACCATTCAAGGGATTCCTCTATTCCATGCTTGATTTTTGTTGATTATTTTTATGTGAGTATCTTATTTATACATTAGGGACAATGTATGATTTAGGTGTAGGGGAGAGAGTGTTTCCATTATGATGAACTTTGTGACTTTGCTTGGACTCATGATATGTTGATTCATATATTAATTATTTCTCATGATAGCTTCATAATTTTCTTATTGTTGTTCATGAATAATTCTTAAATTAGGATACATTTTTTCTTTAATATCTAATGCATGAGAGAGACAAACATGATTAGGGTTTTCATTAAATTATTTCAAGTATCTCATTGGTTTTGTTGAATGAAAGTGTGTAAGATTTGATACATTTTTTGACACCTACATGAACTTTGAGCCTAAGAGTATTCATCACATATGTTTTAATATATATCTTTTTGTCGTGTGTTATCATATATAGCTTGTCTATGCTAGAACTTGCTTTTGAATAAGCATTGATACCACATTTTTTATGAATTTGTGTATAAAGATGATGGGGGCATTTAAGATAACCATTTTTTTTTACCTAAACAGACCTACCTCATTTTTTACCCTCAAAAAACCAATTTGAGCCTTAACCTTTCTTTCTTGCATAATAACTTTGTTACAAGCCCAATTTACCCTTTTTGTTGTTGATGTCCTTAATAATTTTGAACCACTAAATTGAAGGAATTGTATTAGTTTATTTGCACAGGATTTTTACTAATCACGTGAAAAGTTAATTAGATGATTCAAGTTTCATTGTTTTGATTTTTGATAGAATGGAGGGGAAGTATTAAAAAAACAAAAACAAAAAAAAATCTCCTCTTTGATATTTTTGTTTTAAAAAAAGAAAAAAGAAAAGAAAATGAAATGAAAAGAAAAAGTGATTGAAAGAGAAGTTATTTGAATCAAGTGAATTTTGATTTAAGTTAAAACTTGTGTTGATAAGTTTGTATAATTCTCCTCAATTTATTTAGCCAAAAAGCTTCTTCTTGTCATACCTCACCTAAGCCACGTTACAACCTTTATAAAGTCACTTTGATTTATGCATTAAGTTCATTTTGTTCAATGGCGGAGATATGATTCTTGAGCAAGCTTATGGAAATAACTTGCTATGTCTTGATTTGAGAGCTTAATGAACCCTAAACACTTTAACTGTATAGAGTGAAATCCTTGTGAGAGTGTCAAGTCTTGTTCATTTGATTTTGATAGAATTGATGAGATTCTATGTTTTAGCAAAGTGTCCTATAAGTGCTTATTCTCACAATTGTTATTTTATCCTAACCCCTAAATGTGAATTAGCTTTTGGATATTTTTGGATGACATGAAAGGAGATGAGAGGTTGTTGTGAACATGACTAATGTATTGAAGTGATGTATGCTTGAGGACAAGCATGAGTCCAGTGTGGGGAAACTTGATAAGATCTTTTCTTGTTATTTATTTGATATTATCTCCTTTGTTTTAGATTTATTTTGGTGCTTAAATATAGAAATTAATGTTTGTTTTGTTTTAAGAGATGAAAAAAGGAGTTTGAATTGAGTTGGGACTCTATTGATGATAATCACAAATTTTGGATAAAGTGAAGAGACTGATGCGGTAAATGAGGCTAATCACTGGATGAGTTGGAGTTTAACTAGGAAACTTCTTTTTGTCCCTATCATGTAGGAGTTTGAATTTAATTTTGTTTTAGATAGACATATTTACAAGTTAGAGTTAGATTAGGATTAGATTAGAAAATCCTATAAAAGGGACGTTCCTTACAGCAGAAAAGGTTCTCAATTCTTACGTTTTTTCACAATTCTTAGTCTTTCTTCTATTTATGTTATTGGAGAAAAAGCTATGTGTGGCTAAACTCAATCTTTCTTATTCAAGGGGATTCAATACTCTGATCGTAACTTTGTGACGTTTAATGTTTCAAACTTTTATTCACGTTTTAATTCAAGTATTTCTTATTTAGAGTTCCCATATTTCATAAATGATTGATATTCGATTAATCTAACAATTTAATTTAATATTGATTATTCTATCGCTATCCAAGAATTCAGTGATCCGTAATTTTCATGAAGGAATGGTATAAGTAGCAAATAAGTTATTTATGAATTTTCATATTTAACTTATGATAAACAAAAAAACTAAATTGAATAGTTGCAGCGATTATTTAATTTAAGGTTTAGTCTTTTTTACAGAGCTTATTAATATCATTTATTCAATATGGAATGTTATCACACCCAGTCAATAGATGATAAGTTTTGGTTTGGATGCTGGGTTTAAACCAATTAAATTAGAAAATTTTGAGGCTTATTATAGCTATCCTAATATGTTTCGGACTAACTACTTGAATAATGAAAAATATCTTTTTAGACCAGTGATCAATGTTACAATTAGATGAGATCTTTCCCTTGAATCAAAGTTTAGTAATCTTGACTTTCTTATTTTTAAATTCAGTTGATTTAATTTGATTTCGTATTAATTTTATTTAATCAGTTTCTTAATCAAAACCTCTTATTTTATTACTTGAAATTAAGAAACTAGTATTTAGTTCTTTATAGATTCGACCTGTTTCCACAACTACTACAAAAGTTTGGAGAATCATAATTATTTTAGGGGCTTCAACAACCCATCCATAACGTCACAAAAATATTATTGTCATTTGGAAAAGACTTAAATTGGTTGCAGATACTACTATGTCATTTTCTTAACACTATATATGGATGTTTTAACTTACTTAAAATGCGGTTTGAAATTTGAGGCATTTTCTAAAAGAAAAGACATAAAATTCCATTTAAGATTTACCCAAATGGGATTGTGAAAGTAGTTTAATATCTGTCTTGAGGATGTATTTGAATTGGCCAAAGACTTAACATGAAATTTTGAAAAATATAAACATTATACAATTTTTGAAGCAAGTCTCTTTTATTTGGAATTGATATCTAATCCATTATAAAATTTTATTAAGAAATTTATAATTTATACTAATTTAAGCATTTTTTTCATGTTCATAATTTTTTATTAACAATGTTGAACAAATTTTGGAGATCTGGAAAGAGATATTAGTTATTTCTTTAAGAGGTTATTGAGTTCTTGTTTACAGTAGGCTTCTAAGTTTTTATTCACTTGTATAAATCTGATTTAGTAGGATTTGCTTTTCATCAAAGTCTTTTTCATAAGGTAAATCTATAATATGTTCTTTTTAATCCCAAAAATTATTTGATAAATCTGCATATATTTCTTTTTCAATATTTTCATGTAGGATTTTAGTTTCTTACTTATTTTGTAATTGGTTTTCTATTCTTTCTAACAAAACATTATTTTTTAGATAAGTTAATTGTTTTTTTATCATGTACTACATTATTTAGGAAGCCTTCATAAATGGAACAGTCTTTTGTTAGATTAATATTAGTTTTGATTTTGCTGTAAAAGGAAAGTATAATTTTTTCTTTATTTTTTGAGATGTATCATGGTTTACTACATATGAGATAATTAATTTTATAAAAAGGTTTATAAGATGACTGGATGATATATATCTTCTATAATAACAAAAGAGGTTTTTATTATAAACTTATTAGCTCATATATATGCGTTACTTTTGTAGTTTATAATTGGCAAAAGGATCAATTTTGACCCTAATTTTTACACCAGTCAATAAATTTAACCATAACATTCTAAAGAGAACACTGAAGACTTTAACTTTTAGGAAATGTTGTAATTTAACCTCATTATAACATAATTATTAACGACTTGATGATGTCATTTATTGTCATGTCAGCACTAATCTAAAACTTTTTAATAATTTTTATTTAGTTTGCAAGCCCCGTATCGCCACTTCAGATCTAACGTGGCAAGGTGGGATGTTTTTTAAAAAAATATTAAAATTTTGTTATTTTGCACTTGTGGGATCCACTTTTTTTAATTATCAAAGACGATGAAGATAAAGGAAGAAGATGAAGATCAATACCGTAGAACTCTCGTTGGTGGTGAGGGCAGTGATGGCAGTGAGGCGTCACAAACTGTGTTCTCTAAATGGTTCATGGTGTTACAAGAGAATCAAAATAACAGCTTTTGCAAAGACGAGAGAAAAGAGAACGATACCTTATGCAATAAAGATCAGTCTCTCGTTGTTGCACCGTCTGTTCCTCCTTCAAATGCATTATTGCTTATGAGGTGTATGTCTGCTCCTGCAAAGAACTGGCTACAACAGAAAGAAGAAGAAGATGATGATGATCAGGAACTTGGAGATAAAGATGAAGATAGGAGACTTGATTCCTACTTCAAATATGAGTGAACCCATGCACTTCAATGTTTAATAGAAATCATGATTCCTACTTCGAATCAAAGACTAAGAAGGCTAATTATATCATGATTCGGTGTAATCTTTTGAAAAAAAAAATTGTTTAGAAGGTGTCAAGGAGCCCAATCAAGAGGATTATATCAGAGGGTTAGCAAGACTACATCTCTTATAAGCTCGTGGGTTGGTAGCAACTCTTATCTTGACCTTCAAGAAGTAAAAAGGATCCACTAGTTGTAGATGGGACATGATCACACTCAAAAAAAATGATGAAAATCTTGTTAGACCATAAGCAGTGCTCAACGTCACGGTGCCTATCCTGGGTTGCAATAGGATTCTGATTCATGCAAGATATGGTTGATAAAGTATTCAATTTTGTCCCCATCTGATTATTGGTTTCAAGATTTAGTCCACAAGATAAAGAGATTTTGTACCTAACTATCTTGGGTTTTATCAGTTTATTTTTATTCCATCTTGGTTTTTGTTTACACTATCTGAAAAAAGCAATGTCAAACGAAAAAAAAATTGTGTAATTCATCAACAAATATATCTGACACAGCCCCCAAAACTCAGGAGGGTTAGAATCTAGTAAAGAGAATCAAACAAACAACTGATCAGAAAATATTTTTACACTTGCTTGGTGAATATTATAATCTAAGATGACATTGTTCTAAGATTTAAGAGTTTTTTTCTGATCACTAGTGTTGTTAACATAGATGATTGTTGTGAATATAGGGCTATCAAGAGAACAAGTAGTTTAAGATGGCTCTTGCGGTTGTTGATGAAGAAAATCCATATTGATGGGAAGTAGTTACCTCAGTTGGTGGCGAGGAGAGTGCAGAGGACGTTAGAAAATATTATGTAATTCTTTTTGATGATTTGCAGAGCATTGAATGTTCCAAATTAGACCATGCACTAACTGGAGGAGAAGCTCTAATCGGACTGTGCACAGCTCTTTTTTGGCATGATGAAGATCATAAATATGTGCAAGTTTCTCTTGGTTGACTGCGAAAGTTCAAGCTTGTTTTGTCTGCTGCTCATTCCATAGTATTGATCTTCATCTTCTTCCTCACCTTCATCGTCTTTGTAATTAAAAAGGGTGGGTCCCGTAGGTATAAAATAAAGAAAGGTCCCACCTTACCACCTTAGATCTGATGTGGCAATTTGGAGCCTGCAAATTAAATAAAAAATTATTAAAAACTTAGCACTTAATAGATAACGTCATTAAG
This sequence comes from Erythroxylum urbanii, assembly GCA_027568935.1. NCBI lineage: Eukaryota > Viridiplantae > Streptophyta > Magnoliopsida > Malpighiales > Erythroxylaceae > Erythroxylum > Erythroxylum urbanii. The sequence goes on from JAOQML010000004.1 coordinate 3,962,019, forward strand.
CCGTTAGTAAGTAGTAACTTCGTTATTTTTAACGTTAATAGTATATTTGTTAGATTTTTAAGAGGACGAAGAGGTAGTGTGGAAGTTCTAACACGGGTTTTAAAGGATTGTTGTAACTTTTTAAGATAGTTTTTGTTTTTGCAATTAAAGGACTTGGATATCGTTTATAATTTCCGAAATAAATTTTTTGGTCTTTTTTTAATATATTAACTTATATTTCTTCTTCCATTTCATCTTTAAGTTCTTCCTAAAATTCTAAACTTTTAAATTTTGTACTAATTCTATAATATTTAGTTATATGTCCTTTTTTATGTTATATTTCCAAACTATGAAGAGTGATGAAAATTGCTTTATTTATTTTTATTTGAGTATTTGGGCTTTAGGACACAAAAGGAATAAGGTATGTAGCACCTTTAAGTATTCATTTATCTAGAAGGTTACATCTTTCCATTTTATAGAACTTAGTACTATCATATTAGTCTTGGTTAAATAAGTTTGTAAAAATAAGATTTCTCCTTTTTAAATATGCATTAAAGCTTTAGAGGAAAAAAGTTATGTTTATGGTTTTTATAGTGAATTTTATAAATTAATGCTAAAAGAATCAATCCTTAAGTTCATCTTATAATTATGGTTTCTTTTTACAATACCAAAACATTTAGAATATTTGTATCCTTAAGGAGATTGTTATATAGGGATAAAGCAGTAAAAAGAAATATGACCATTATAAAGACTATATTTTACTAAACTTAAAAGGAAGACTTGAAAGTCATAAAACCTAGTATTTATTTATTTTTTGGGAAATGAATAAATTGTATTAACATTAGCAAAAGCTATTCAACATTACAATGAGGTTTAAGAAACTGACTGCCTGTCAATTTATAACATGCTTAGAAAGGCAGACTAAAAATAAAAACATATCAGCTTAGTTACAAGATTGATACATCATATTAATCATAAGTTCCATCTACTTTTCATGTCAAGTGAGAGAGAATTTTGTGCATTTTTTTCAATAACAATAGCTCTAATTTGGTTGAGTATCTTCAAAGCTAGTTGGTACTTGTCTTCTACAATCTTCTTGTACAATCTATTGTTTCTTTCTTTTCAGAGAGTGTAAATGGTGGAGGTGAATGTTGCTTTAAGCAATATGGAATTTTGCTTTCCATGTTTTGTATGGTTGATGAACTAATTCAAAGATTCCTCCTATACATATATGCAATTGTCCAGTCCTAACATATTGGATTCTGCTCCAAACTCCTTTTGAATATTTGCATTGAAAGAAGAGGTGATTTCTGTCTTCAACAGCTTCTTTGCATAATTCACAAGTTGTATCATTGGTACCAAACCATCTACTCTTGGTCCTAAACCTATTTTTGATCACTGGCTAAGTGATTATTAAGGCTTTAGGATTTAGAGTTTGTTTCGATAGAAAGGTTGTACCATGGAACTTCTGCTGAACTATTTGTGATCATTTTATGACATGATTCATTTATAAATCTTCCACTCAAATTGGGAGTCCAAATGATGAGGTCTTCTTCATTACTTTCTATCAATTGTGGTAAGTGTCCAATAAGTAAGTGAAAATTTCCAAACTCCCACACCAATCACCATTCAGTAGTAGAGAGGATACTTTGAGGTTCCACGGAATTTTACTCCTCAAACGGTTGAGATCATTTGTTTGTATAAAGGGGCTTCCATATGACCAATTATCAATCCAGAACTATGTATTTTCACCATTTCCCATATTATGTTTAATCAAGGATACACCATACCTTTCAATTTCAACAATTGGTTAAGAATCCAAGAAACCTCTCTTGTACAAGTAATTTATTAGAAATTCAGGTTTTTGAGGTGGTATTTATGGATCTATTTGATCCAAAGGGCCTTTTTTTCTATTAAAGCCTCCAAATTCTCTTGCACATTAGCACCTTTTGAATTGTTATGATGGACATAATTCCAAGTCCACCTTAATCCTTGGGGGTAGTGACTTCACTCCATTTAACCTTATCATTTTTAGAATTTTCTATTTTGCCAATCCATAAGAATGCTTTCATAACTCTGTCTATCTCCTTTATCACCTTCTTTGGTAGAGCTATATGTGCAATCCAATGTATATACAAATTGCATAGGACTGAAATAATGACTGTTAGTCTAGCAGTATATGAAAGGAATTTATTTTTCCAATCATTTATTCTTGCTTCGATCTTTTCAATGAGTGGGAGACAATCGAAGAATTTAGGTTTAGAAATGGTGATTAGTACTCCGAGGTATCTGAAGGGAGTTGGATGTAAATTGAGCCCCGCAATTCTACTGAGTTCTTCTTGGTTATTAACATCAAAGGAGATATAAAAGCAGCTTTTATCAGAGTTAAATTTTAAACTCGAACACTCTGAGAACACTGTTAGCACATTGAGCATTATGTTTATAGAATAAGAATCTACACCGTAAAGAAGCATTAGATCATGTACATAAATAAGGTGTTTCAAACTAACTTCTCTACATTTATAGTGATATTTAAAACCTCCATTGCAGGATATAAGTTTTACTCAGTAATCTCGATAGCCCTTCTATTGCAAGGGTGAATAGATAGGGGGATAAGGGATCTTTTGTCTAATCCCTTTTACATTTTTAATATGTTTAGTGGGAAGACCATTAACCAGCACACTAAGTTAAAAGGATTGTATTTAAGTCATGATCCACTTCACAAATATATCTGGCAGTTGCATTCCTTGAAGACATAACTGTATAAATCCCTAACTGATTGTATCAAAGGCATTATAAAGGTTAATTTTCTGTAGGCAACTTTGGATTCTCTTCTCTGAGTTATACTCCTTGATTAGTTCTTTTAAGAGAAGAATGTTATCACCAATATTTCTCTCTATAATGAAAGCCCTTTGTGAAATATTTATAATTGCACTAAGCACCTTCTTCAATCTTTCAGTAACAAGCTTAGCAATTACTTTTTATGTTGTGTTGTAACAAGATATTGGTTTAAAATAGGCCATGCTCAAGGGATTTTGCTTTTTGGGCACCAAACAAATGTAAGTGTGGTTGATTTCCTTTGGCCTTTTGGAAGAGGTGAAGAATTCCAATACAACCATAGTAAATAATATACTTATGATGTCCCATGTGTTCTAGAAGAACCATGCCGAAAAACTATTTGGACCACGTGTAATATCCTGTTTCCATTCTAAGGGTTAGGACATAGGATCCTAAACCAAGATACATGAGAAATAACATAGAGAATACGTGAGGTTCATTGCATTTACATTCATATCACTAGTATAAGCATACACACACGTGATTATTGATAATTGCACACCTTACAATAATTGTTCACTCACTCATTTGACATTTTTCTAGGTATAAATGATTTTTATTAAAGTGATTATGATGTGGATAGCAGATATTTTTTCTTGAAAATTGATTTGGTGAATTATATTAATGATTTAAAAAATTTTATGAAATTTGAGAGATTTAGGAATTTATATGTATTTTTGGACTAGGAAAAATTTCAAGGGACAAGACAATTGATAAATGGTAATAGAAATAAGTGTCAAATGACAGTAGAAATTATTGATAAGTGACATTAAGATTTAATAACAAGTGTCATAGAAAATTGGGAGACAATTAGATTAAAAATTGGAGACAAATAGACTAGCTATTTAAAAGACCAAGTAGAGACCATAAGGTAGTGACATGTGGCAAGTGACAAGTGTCACTTGCCTTGCCACACACCTCACTTACGTATGGCTAAATTAATTGACAACCATTTTGGTCTTTCATTTTATTTCTTTGGCTAAAGCTCTCTCTCTTCATTTCGTTCTTCATCTTATTCATTTCTTTTCTCCACGACACTCTCTTCTCTCTAACCATCAACGTTAAGCTTTGTTATTATCCTTCACCTTGCCACTCCATATATTCATGCCTTCACCTTGATGATGAAAGCCAAACTTTCCTCCCTAAAATGATGTTGCTCGTGAGATGTTTTAAAAAGCTAGGGTTTACATGATTGAAGAAGAAGCTTCGAGTTTAATCAAGTAAGTAGATATTTGATCTTCATAGGTTGTTTGAAATGAATTAAATATGGTGATTATTTTGAGATTAAATGACTATGAAAATGGTGTTGAATATATGTGTGTCATGGATGAATAAATGGACATATTCATGTCTTGTTTTTATTTAGATGATAAGAAATAACTTATGATAGTTTAAGGAATGATTGATAAAGTAAATGGTATATGAGAGTATGCAAAAATGTTGATGAATGAGTGATGAGCATTGAAGAATAAATATATGTGTATATGATCTGTTTTCATAAAAATGATAAATAACAGATTATGTATTGTTTTATGGATGATTAATGATGAAAATAGTGTTGGAATGAGAGTTGATAATTGATGAATAAAGATATGTGTTTATGACCTAATTTTGTGTATAAGATGAGTGCAGAAATGTAAATGAAGGAATGATTTAAATATGTTCTGTTTTAGGTATATGAGAAATGTGATTTATAAGTTGTTATATAGAGATGAATTAGAGTGAATTGAAGTTAAATAAAAGACTAGTATAGTGTCTTGAAATGAGAAGAACTTGGATGTTAGTTTAGAGATAAAATAAAGATGAGAATGGTGTGATAAAATATGCTGAAATGTTGATGATGAATGTGTATATATATTGATGTTCTGTTTTGTGTCTATGATCAACAATAGAATATAATTTGTTTATGAATGAAATCGAGATGGAATTGAGGTGAGGATGAAGAAGAAATGATGTAGAAATGATGAACTAAGCATAAGATGTGTTAAGTAACATATAGGAGTTAAAAATCTGGAAATCATGGAAGATAAGGGTTGGAAATTTATGGATAACAAAACCCCCCCACAATCGTGAGATTTTTAAGGATGGAAAAAATGTGTTCTGTTGACAAATCCCATGATCATGGGATAGCCTCCACGATCGTGGGAATGGCCTTAGACATGAGATGTTATCTTTTATTTGATGGTTGGATCAACAAATGGTAAGATACTTTCCTATGATGCATTTAGGCTTGAATGAAGCTTGAAATGAACCTAGTACGATGATGGATTAATTGATTAAATGTGTGATATGCTTAGGGCAATAATCAAGGTTATAACTTAAGCATGGATGATTGATATCAATGAGACAAATTCTGAAAATTTAGAGATGTTATAAGAAGGGAAGTAACCCTATGAATGTTAATGTGATTCAAAGAAGATGAGAAATATGTATTCAGTAAGAATGAATGAGAAATTGAGTATTATAAGATCTTATAATGCTAGAAAAAGGATTGGAGAGTATGTATGTGATAGATATATGATTGATGATATTAGAATGATCAAGTTCTCAGAGATGTAAACCTAAGTTCAAATTAGACATATATGAGTTTTGAAGTATGAATGATCATAAGATGTGAATTAAAGAAATATACCTAAAATAGTCAAATTGAGCATGCATTATACATTACACATATATATGTGTACGATTGAATGTTTATGTGATTGTGCAAAGTAGTAATATGTGTACAATGTGTGTATTGCATGAAGTTGATACACAAGATTGAACGCCAGCATCCAGATGTTTCCAAATCATGAAAGTAAATGATAATCTAGAGCGTACTGTGAGTCGACCTAGATGATCTCACATTGATTGATTATTTCTATTTTGAATTGATTATGATGTGATTGAAATAATTCCTGACATTAATAGTCCGAGGAGTTTGATAAGTGTGAATGTATTGAAGTGCTTCATTGAATGTGAATGAGAAAGAAATATATGTTCTCAACATTTCATTGAATGTCGGACATAGATCTGATGAAAATGTGAAAAAGTGAATGTGTACTGAATAAATGTGATTAACCGCATATATGTGAACTCATGCATTTCATTACATGATATGCATGATTAGATAAAGGTAGTTGTGACCGGAGTAGCCACCAAAAAAGAGCTTAAAGCTTAGAATGTAATTAAGAGCCAAAGGCTCACTATGTATAATGAGCCTTGGTATCCCTAATGGATACGGGACAGTTATCAATGAGCCCAGTATATACAATGGACAAGGGATAGTTAAAGGCACTCAGTCACAACAAAGTAACAACTAAAAGTGAGTCACATGTGCATTGCATATATATAAATCGATGTGTACTAAGTAAATGATTGAAATGAATTATTACAAAAATGAATTGTGAAATGATGTGCAAATTCTGAATATATGAATTATCTGTAAATATGAATATGTGAATTATTTTGTGTTGTTATGAGCGAGCCCATCGAGGATGGTTTGCTCACTGAGTTCGCAAAACTCACCAAAATTGCAACATTATCTTTCAGGTTCAGGGGATACCAGTTAGACAAATTAGAGTATAACTATTGTAATCGAATGAGAGATAGAGGTCAAGATCAGTTCGCGTCTTCAAATGTCTTTCGTCATTTTTGTATCAAGATTTGTTTTCCGCAACTATTGAATATGTATATATGAATTCTGTGTAATGTGCACTTGAATTCAATTTGTAATAAGAGTTATGACTAAACACGTTTTGTAATTGTAATGGGCCCAAATGATTACTGGAATTCTGATGATGTGTTTATTGTTTATGACACTTGTGACTGGAAATATTATGACTAAAATGGTCCGAAAATGATTATTAATTTTCTGAAATTGCGTGTGATGTTTCAAAAATTTTTGCAATGAGTTTGATTGACTGTCCTAGAGTGCCACCCTCGTAGAGTATGTTCTCGAATACTATTGGCATGTTTGGGAATATGGCCTATGGGAGTGGGGTGTTACAGAGTTGGTATCAGAGCCCAGGTTTAGTATCCTATATGAGCATTTTTCAAAATATGTATCAAGGTATATGCATTTTAGACATGTCATAGCATGTAATGGCAACCGATCCCCAGTCTGAGTCACATTTACATAAGTCACACGCATGAACATTCGTGAAGAAATTTGAACTGATAGAAATAGTGAGAAGAATGATGATCTGCTAGAGTGTAAGAAAAGGAAAGTTAATGGATATCTAGAAATAAGAAATACTACATAGTTCAATATGATAGATAAAGATTCAATACATTTGTATTTATGGTTGTATCGTCGAATATGACATCAATATTGTATTGTGGTTATATATGTCTTTCAACTGATATAGATGTGAATACATTGTCATGGATTGATTGAGGAAAGTAGAGATATAAGTATAAATGACAAGATTTAAAATGTGCAAGAAAATTTGGAAGAAAACAAAAATTTTCTATGACCTTAAGAGGTTAAACTTGGACCTGAAATGATTGTTTAATTAAGGTGATAAGAGTTGTGATTTAGTATAAGGTTGAGTTAATGAATTTATGATCAGAAGTTCCTGATGGTTACACATTAAATATTATTGCGAATGCATATATGATGATGTGATCACATTGACTAATGATATTATTAAGCACTTATGTATTATATGCTTGGAGATGGTATAAGAAGTGATCTATGACCTATTGAATATTCTTTAGTCATACTTCCCATAGTTAAAATTCTGAGATGACTCAGAGTAGTGCATAAAAACATTTATAGTAATCAATTGAGGATAGCTTGAAAGTGTAAATGATGTTACCATGTGCGATGAATTCCAGGAAAAAGGAAGGAGAAAGAAGCAGGGCACGATCGTGGCATAGTCCCCACGATCGTGGCCGAGATTATTTAGTTCTGTCACGATAGTAAGCAGGCACAAAGGGAGAAATGTTGTCTAGAATCAATTGAGATTAAAATATCATTAGCATAATACATTAAATAATCTTGATGGTACATGCCAAAGTATAAGAGTAAATGAATATGCCCCCTGTTTCACTAAGCTTTATTATAAAGAATATTCTGATCATGTAAGGCATGACAGTAATTGATCTTATTGAGATAGCATGAATAGTTGAAATTGATCTTATTAAGGTATTATGAATGGTTGTGAAGCAATGATAAATATAGTTGACTGATAAGATTTATGTAAATAGTATAGATGATTGAGGAGAGAAGTCTTCTTTTGATAGAGACTTTCCTCGAATGATATCACGTAGGTCAAATGTTCCATTTCTAGGAATTAATGACTAATAAACAAATCAGAAGGGACTATGGGCGTCGTTTAGAAATAAGACTCAGGCATAAAAAGTTGAATATTTTATAGAGAGTGCATGTATTTGTTGATATAAAATAGCCCAACTACATTATTAGGTTCATGAATTTAAGGTGATACTATTACTATTGCCAAAGGAACTTAGATCCACAATGTGCTCTAAGTTGAATATTCAGAAGGTACAAGTTAGATTTGACGTTTGTGTTCAGAAAAATTGAGACTTTTATATAAATTGAAATGTGTGGAGAAACTAGTAAGAATGGTCTGATATCATAATAAGCCATTAAGTAATCTGGGGAAATCGAATTTGAAGAAAATCATTCGAGAAAAAAAGTCAATTGGGAGATTGAGAAAAACATGAGATAACATTACCCTATTTGAGGAATTAGTTACTTAAGAATTTCAAGAACTAGTTATGGGCACCTTGAGTTTTTGCCAATATCTTTTTGGGTTGACAAACACCCTAACAACATTCATGGCATGAATGAGTAAAGTGTTCCAACCTTATTTGGATCAATTGGTGACTCTGATCATAGAAGATATTTTGAGTATACTCGAAAAATTGAGAGGAACATTTGAACACTTGAGGTTAGTCTTATATATCATGAGGGAAAAACAATTATATGCGAAGTTTAGTAAGAGTGAATCTTAGCTTGATCAAGTAATATTTTGGGTCATATAGTATTTGGACGAGGCATATAAGTAGACCCAAAGAAAATTAAGGTATTGATGAAGCGAGAAACTCTGAGGAATATATATGAGATCTGGAGTTTTCTAGGATGAGCTGGATACTACCAGGAGTTGTCAAGGAGTTTTTACTGATCTTAGCCCTTTTGACAAAACTTCTGAGGAAGAATATGCCATTCAGATGGACTAATGAATGTAAAAAGATTTTTAAGGAAGTCAAACACTAACTAATTACAACACCGATATTAGCTATTCCATTTAGATCTAAAGGTTATGTAGTATATAATGATGTTTCACATCAGGAATTAGGATGTATTCCGATGCAGCTTGGTAAAGCGATTATATATATGTATCGAGACAGTTAAGGTCTTATGAGTTTAAGTTATTTAGCACATGATTTACAACTTGCTACAATTGAAATTGCTTCAAAAAATTTAGAGACATTATATGTAGGGTGGAACATTTCGGATTTATACAGATCATTAAAGTTTGAGTGAATTATTGATTTTGAAAGAGTTGAATATGAGACAAAGACAATGGATAGAATTACTTAAAAATTATGATTTTACAAATGAGTATTATCTAGTAAAGCTAGTGTTGTATCTGATGCATTGAGCAGAAATTTCAATAACAGTGTAGCACAAATTCAGACATTGAGGTTAACAAATCTAGTGCAATGAAGATCATAGAATGTTGAGTTGAATTTGGAGCAAAATGAAATATTATTAGCTATATTGAATTTAAGATCAATTTTACATGAAAGGATTAGAAAAGCCCAAAGTGAAGATTTAGAATTTGTAAATCTTATTGAAAAATTGAAAATGAATTCAAATTTTGAGTATGAATTGGAAAAATGATATTTTGTGATTATAGTAAGGAGTATGTGTATCCAATATAGATGGTTGAGAAAAGAGATTTTTGGAAGAAGCACACATAGTAGTCTATGGTATACATCCTGGTAGTAATATGCTGAAACAACATTTAGCAGCCAAAGATGAAGAAGCAAGTGGCTGAATGTGTGACCAAATGTTGGAATTGCCAACAATCTTAACTGTTGGAGATATGTTTAGAGCTTATATTTGAAGTTCCTAGGAGCATGGGGTCAATAAACCATTCTGATTGAATTTGATTCTAACAATCATTATCACAGTAGTATCGATATGGCACCGTGTGAGGCATTATACACAGAAAGAGTCCTCTACCTTTATATTGGGATAGTTGAAGGCCATAATTAATTTAAGATACTGTTGACAAGTGAAATTGATCTGTAATAGAAATTAAGTGATTCAAGAAAGATAAACGAGTTAGGTGGATCAACACCGAAGATTGGAATATCGAGAGAAAGATAAAGTATTTCTGAGAGTATCACCTTGGCAAAGGTGTGCTGAGGTTCATTATAAAGGGTAAACTAAGCCCGAAATACATTGGTCCATAGGAAATTATTGAGAGAATAGGACCATTAACTTATGAGTTAGTATTACCAACAAAAAGGTTTCAGATTCACATTGTGTTATATGTGAGTATGCTTAGGAGATATCAGTATGATCCGATATATGTGTGATTAACACAGAAAGTGAAACTGTGAGTAATCTAAGTTATATTGAGGAACTAATTAAAATAGTGGGATATCTAAATAAGCAACTAAAAAACTAAATGATTCCATCAGTTATAGTCCTTTAAAAGAAATCATTCGAGTGTAGAAGTTACATGAGAAACGGTGGAACTTACCCCCCCCCCCCCCAAATCAAATTGATTATTGATATAAGAATTTCGAGGACGAAATTTATTAAGGAGGAGAATTGTAACATCTCGGTTCCATA
>JAOQML010000004.1:3983679-4018269 GCA_027568935.1 Erythroxylum urbanii
AATAAAAATATAACAATAATAAAATAAATAATATAATACAAATAAAACAAGATAAAGATTATGTTAGTCCACATTAATTCATTCAACGTTCGCTCGCTTGGATTGTATAATCATACTCTAATGTTTTTGCAACAATATGAATAGCCAAAGTAATCATACATAACTAACATACCAACATGATGTGTAGGTCGTACATAATTAGATGTTACTAATTCATAAGCATGATAATTAGATCAATATGGATTCAACATAATGAATATCATCAATTTGTCATTCATCAAAAATATAGTTACAAAATGTCACAAAGAGTGACAAACGTCCATATTATGCATTTATTATATAAAATCTAAGCAATCATCACAAAACATACATAGAATAGAAACTCCTACTAAAACAAAAAAAAAAGGCTCCTAACAGTCCCATACGAGAGACATATTTCTAAAATATACATGTAGCTAAGTCTTTGGTTAGTGGGTTTATCAACATATTGTTTGATATGCCCAATACTAATTAGAGATTCTGCAACTTTCTTTTTGATGAAGTAGAACTTAATGTCAATATGCTTGGTGCGAGAAGCTCTCTTAGGATTCCAAGAAAAAGATATAGGTACAGAATTATCATGATATAATTTCAATGGCCTTAACATAGAGTCCATAACTCCTAATATTGGAATAAAGTTTCATGGTTGTATTGTATGAAAAATAGCCTCATACTCTACCTCTATGGTCGAAGAAACTAGAAATGTTTATTTGATACATTTCCATGAAATAGCTCCTTTTTTCATTGTAGAGATGTGTCTATAATTGGATTTCTTATCATCTATGTAACCTTCACGATAGGAGTCATTGAACCGAACAATTTAAGAATGTTAATATGCTAATATGTCAACATAGATCCTTACTGCCCTGAAGATACTTCAAAATTTTCTTATTCACTTTCAAATGGCTTTGTCTAGGATTGCTCAAGCATTTACTACTCACATATATATAAAGACAATATCAGGAAATTTGTAAACTTTAATATACATTAGGCTTCCAATAACTAACATATAAGGAACTGCTTTCATTTCATCTCTCTCAACATCTTGATGAAGACATTAGGCCTTAGAGAACTTATTTACCTTTCACAAATAGAGTCTTTATATAAGAAAAAGTCTTTATATTAAACCTCTTTAATATATGATTAACATAAGTGCTTTGAGATAATTTGAAAGCATCATTGGCCCTATCACAAAGAATCTATATGCTCAAAGCATATGCCGTTTTATCAAGATCTTCATTCAAAATGACCTAACAATAATTTTTTTGTCTCAATCAACATATCAATACCATTTGCATGAGAAAGATATCATCAACATATAAAACAAGATATATACTACTCCCACTAACTTTCACATATATACATTGATCAACAATATTTTCTTTAAAACTGTTATCAGTGAAAATTTCATCAAACTAAATATAGTACTATGTTAAAACTTGTTTAAACCTATATATTGATTTTTGGAGTTTACAAACCCTGTTTTCTTTCCTATCTACCTCAAAACCACCAGGTTAAACCATATAGACATCTTTACTTAATTCTATATTTGAGAAAGCCATTCTTACGTCTATTTATTTTATTACTTATTTTTATATTTTTATTTATTACATATTTATATTTATATTTATCATTATATAAATATGGGTTAATTACATTAAAGAAAGCCTAATCTTTGGTCAATTTTTCAATTGTAGCTTGAACTTTAAAAAGTAGCAAAAAATACCCAAACTTTCAATATTTCGATTCTAGCCCGAATTTCAAAAAGTAGCAATAAAATGCTCAAACTTTCATTTTTTTTAATTTGAACCCGATGTTAGTGGTTTCGTTAAGTTTAAAAATGACTTACATCAGATTATGCAGCCTTGACGACCTTACTGATGCAATATACTGTAATGTGAGAATAGTTTGGGGCATCAGAAGAAGAAACAAAAAACAAATGGCTTAGGGCATCGAGAGAACAACAGATAATGTTAGGCTATAATTGAAGAAAATTGAAAGTTTGAACATTTTATTGTTGTTTTTTAAATTTTGGGCTAGAATTGAAAATTTTTGAAAGTTTGGGCATTTTATTGTTACTTTTTAAAGTTCAGGCTATAATTAAAATTTTGACGAAAGTTTGAGTTTTTTTTATAATTGATCCTATAAATATTTATTACATATTTATATTTATATTTACATCTTTTATGTCTATTTTTATTTTATTATTTTAATATGTATATGCATATTTATATATTTTTTCTTCTTAATGTGGGTCTATCGAAAATAACCTTTCTATTAGTTATAGTAAGACTGCATACTATTGGACCTCTTCAGAGCTGGCGTATCAGTGGGACTTTCACTGAGTTACTGTCATTGTTATTGTTGTTGTTTTGTCATTCTTACATCCATTTGATGAAGTTCTAGGTCAAAATGAGCCAAAATTGCCACAATATTTTTTAAAGAATCCTTAGTGAAAATATAAGAGAAGGTCTCTTTATAGTCAATACCTTCTCGTTGACTATAGGCCTTAGCTACTAGCCTTACTTTATACCTCTCCACGTAACCTTTTTCATCACACTTATTCTTGATTACCCATTTGCATCCAATGAGTCTATAACCTTTTAGTAATTATACCAAACTCCACACTTCATTTTATGAAGAATTCATCTCATCATTCATAGAATTCATCTAAAATATATATTAAGGATTAAAGATGGCTTCATTATAGGTATTTGGTTATGAGATGTCTCCTCTATCATTCTTAAACTCTTGTAAGTATATAATGTAGTTATTAGAGATTGCAGATCTACAAACTCTTTTTTTTCTCCTTAAATGCACATCTTTTATAACTACACATAGAGCTTTTTAAGCTACATGCTCATATGCTCGACCCGAGGCTTAATTGGGCTCAAGGTAACAGGCCTGAGCCTAAACTCGACTTAGGCTAACCTAATATTTTTTAGGCTCGGTCGTTGACTTTAGGTTAAGTCGAGGTAGGCAGTCGGGCCCAGGCCCAGTTGTCATCTCTAGGGCCAATTGTTAGAGCAAAAGTGACATGCACATGATTAATGATCAGATGTTCTCTAAATACAATTTTTGTTGACCCTTAATTTTTACTAGTGTCATCTTCAAAATAGATACCCAACCTAATTCAACCTGGTGGTATGTGATGGATGGTAGAACCTGAAGCTCCTTGATCCCACATAGTAACCAACAAAGTAGCCACAAAATGTCTTAGGATCAAGTTTCATATATTCCGTATTATAGGGTCACACTTTTGCTTTAGAAGCCCAAATATGTAAGTGAAGTAAACTAGGTTTCTTTTATGATTATAACTCATAAAGAGTCTTAAAACAAACTTTCTAGGCATTTAATTCAAAATGTAAGATGTAGTTCTTAAAGCATGACCTAATAGGAACTTTAATAATGAATAATTTGCTAACATACATCACACAATATCAAGAAGTTATGATTTTTCTTTTCCAGAACTACATTTTGTTAAGGTGTACTAAGCATTATGTATTGAGAATCAATGCCACACTCCTATAGGTACCTTACAAAAGGGTCTAAAATTAAGTGTTATATCATCATATATCTCTTAATACTCACTACCTCTATCAAAATAGAACACATTGACCCCTTTTCGTTTGTTGAAGTTACACCTTTGCTTTGAAGGCTTATAAAGAATCAAACTTCTTATGAATGAGCTAAATAAAACCATAATGGAAAAAAATCATTAATGAAAGTTATGAAGTGCTTATAGCCACTCACACTTAGAGGAGTCAAAGGCCTAAAAGTATTAATATGGATTAACCTAAGTAGTTCTGTTGACCTATTAACTTTCATATTTCTAACCTTGGCAATCAACTTTCCTTTCAAGCAGTCAATACAACTATCAAAATTTTGAAAATCAAGGTCCTGTAGAATCCTATCCTTTATTAATCTTTCTATTCTTTTTCTAAAAATATGGCTTAAGCACTTATGTTATAAAATGGAAGTTTTTTTTCATTTAAATTTAACCTCCTTGTGGTAACAATAATATTACAAGAAGAAGAAGAATAAGAAGCAAGAAGAGACATATATACCAAATCAATCTTATAAAGGTTAGCACACAAAATTCCATTTTCAATTAGAATAAAGTTAAGGTACGAAGTCACCTTTTCATATCCAAAAAGAAAACTACAATAAGTTCTATCCAAAATAGATGTGGAGACTAAATTCATCTTAATTAAAGGTATGCATACAAATTTATGGAAATTAAAAAAATTATGTGGTAAGTTATAATATGATTTTCCCTAATAAATCAACTTTGGTTTTCATATTGTCTCCTTTATATACATGTTGCTCCATACTAGTTGACCTTTTTCTATTTGTCATCTCCAGTAAGGACTTGGTAACAAGAATTATAACACCAGTGTCTAACCATAAAAGATTATAAGGCACATCAACAATATCTGATTCTAAATAAGGCACATCAACAATATTTGATTCTAAGTAAACCATTAAGAAAAAATTACCTTTCTTTTCTATTCTAGCTTTAATTTTCCTGCAATTTGTCTTCTTGTGCCTAAACTTTTAATAGTAATAGTATTTTTCTTTGAAGCCTTCATTCTTGGGAGTATTGGAAGCTAAAGTTGCTCCTTGAACATTCCCTTTATTGCCCATATTTTATTTATTAAAATATTTATCATTATTGGAATATTTTGGTTGAGGATTCCTTTCATGGCCACTATAATTCTGGATAGTAACCACTGCGATACTTCTTACCCTTCCTTTCTTTACATCATCATCCTTTTTGGCAAGAATGGTGGTTAACTTCTTCATGGTCCATTGTTCTTTCTAGACCCCATAATAAACCACAAAATATAGTTATCATTAAGCTCCATATTGATTGCCATAATCTTATGATAAAAAGCCACAATCTTGTCAACATGGTCCCATTAACACCATCATAAATAGTGAACTATAAAGTGCTCAAGAACTCATACTTCTTATTCTTGGAGAACTTCCTGCATTTTTTATTAATGAATTTAAGAAATTCTTTAGCATTCTCGGTCTTTAAAATATGGATCTTTAAAGGAAATTAAAGAAAGAGTAAATAGCATGATCTTGTATTATATACATGTTAATATTGCTATTGTAGTTTTTCTTCTTCAACTTCGAGCAATCCTCAATTATTTGGCATTTTGAAGCTTAATGGGACAAATAATGAATTTCCCATAATGAAATTAATGATCATAAAATTATACATGGCCTTGAGAGAGGACTCTCTTACTAAACCCATAATCGAGACTTCTACTAGTGATTAGAAGTTCCATAATAAGTAAGAATACTTAAAACAACATTGTATGATGATTATGAGGTATCACATGGAGGACTCCATTTATAAGATCATCAAAAACTAGATTCGGTTAAGCATAAAAAATAGATGCATTCGTAAGTAAGAGAAATACATTAGATGTCACAACCAAATGCATCAATTAACTATCGATAGGGTAGTAAAATTTCTAAAATTGTGATGATTTATAATATTCAACATTCTCTCTTTACCAATCCAAGCATCCTACTAAACAATAACTCATTGATAGGATACTTTCTTTGCTCATAGGGATCTTAATATAAAAAAATGATCAATATTAGAGAAAAAATAATATCAATAAAAATATTTGAATGCCTAGACTTATGAGAGGTAAGTTCATAAGTAGACAGTATTCAATTCTATCCAAAACATGACAATAAAATCAATATAACCAAATGTTCTATTAAAAAAATTGTAACAAGTAAAAAATGGTATGTAAAATTATTTTAAATATATCAACATTATCAAATAATGGATAAAATATTCAATTTGGGGAAAATTTATAATAAATCTAAGGCACCATCTCAAAATAATAGCAATAAATTTTATTATTATTATTATTTTAAATTATCAATAAAAATTGTAAATATGCTAAAATACCAAAAAAAATTTAGAAATTTAAAAAATTTCATTGAATAGGTTGGAATACACCGGCTATTTCATGTGAGTTAACCATGTGGCTACACAATACAAATGGACAAAACTACATCGTGTTACATTAACAGAAGATAACTCAATACGGCATAACAAACTTCTCCTTTCTCAAATCTTCGAGCCTATACTCGATTAGGGTTGGCGATGGCGTGCGGGAGGCGATGCTCTAGTGACATCAAAAGGCTTTCCTTTCGACTCGTGTCAGTGATTCTTGATAGGTATCATCTACCTTCAATTGTCTTGCAGGGGATTATGCTTTCCTTGAATACTAATCCTTTTCGTCTTCCCCAGTGGTGAGATGGATCAACCTCAAGCTTGATCTAACGTTGTTAGTCCATGATGGAGAGCATCAATGAGGTTAGTTATTCCCATTTTCATATGCTTCACTACTCCTTCTGCTATCTATCACTTTGGACAGATCTGAGAAATTAACTTTTGAGTTGCTATTTACTGGATCGGACGATATCTGGCAGGAAGGAGGTTGGCTCTTGAAGGGTCTGTTTCAGGTAAGTCTACTCCTTTTGGTGATTCGATTTTTTCTTTTATTTCCGTTTCAATATGAACATTTTCTTGCGAACTTTCTATGATCTTCGCAGGGGTCTTCCTTGGAGTGGTGTGGTTCAGGAGCAAAAGGTTCTTATCTTTTCTAAAATTCACCTAAGCTGCAGCATCGGTACGTGTTCTCTTCAGAAAGTCTTCTTTTGTTAGGGCATATCCAACTCCACTCTTATCTGTTCATAAAACACCTGATCCTAATTTCAGGGTTCAGAGTTTGAATCCAATGAGAGCAACAAACAATATTTATTTGGAGTTGAAGAGGTAACTCATTTTTGAAACTGCAATACTTCTTTGTACTGTGATTGGATATCTGCATGTGTTGAACTGTTGAACTATTGTTGATTTCCTCTTTTTGTATAAGTGCAGGAATTTTAGGGAAGCATAGGATGTAGGCTATAATCTCCATATACTTACCAATCTCCTACTACAGTATCAGTTAAACTGATTGATGATCAGTTGTTCCCGTATACTTATAATGGTGAGGTCAATGATAGAATTTAGAGAGTTAGCCTTATCTCTAAACCTTCTGCTATTCCTTTCCTTCCAAATGTTCTGAGCACATATAGCAACTGATAGTAATAGGATATCCTTCTCATGTTTAGACTTCTGCAAGTTTGGGATATCCAGTAGAACATCTGTAAATCTGTCATAGGAGTAGTCAGGGGAATATAGAATTAAGATCTTTTCCCAAACTTCTTTTGAGAAAGAACAATCAAAAAATAAATGATCTCTAGATTCATCCTCTTGCTTACATAGTAAACATATCCTAGAGATGGATAGGAAGTTCAACCTATCCAAAGTACTTAGTCTGTTTAACATAATGAGCCATAATAAAAAGCTCACATTAGGTCTTAGTACCTTGTTCCAAATCAGTTAATCCCATCCAACAAGAGTAGTAGACGTATCCCTCATTCTTCTTACATCTTTTGTAGTTATCTCTGAAATGAGGATACCCTTCCATAAGTAGATGTCACTTCCCCCTTGATTAGTGAATTGAGGCAGGGATATCATTCTAACCTTAACTAGGGGAAGGGCCCAATTTCCATTTATGATTATTTCTTTGTATCCTTAGGGAATCAGATTAGTAGGGATCTTGCCAGTTGATTGTGTACAAGTTGTCCATTCCCTGTCCAATTATCAAACCATAGTGAAAGTCTTTCTCGTGTCCCAATTCGACATTGAATATGCAGAAACATGTCGTCCCTCAATATGAGGAGCTAGTTAAAAAACTAGGTGTAGCTATTTTTAGTTTAAGAACCCACAAACTACCTTCTTTTAATATATAGGAGTGAATCCAAATGGACCACATGGTCTGTTTTTCACTTAGTAGTCTCCAAATCCTTTTTGAAGTGAGGAGTCTGTTTTTGCTGAATAGAGATTCCAGTCCTAACCCTCCTTCTTCTCTTGGTTGGCAAACTATGTTCCAACTAACTTTTGCTAATCCTTTATCTCCATTCCGTTTACCCTATAGAAGTTGTTTCATCAATTTTTCAATCGTTTTGATCAATCCTTTTGATAGAAAGAGGTAGGAACACTAGTAGATATTCATAGATAAGATCACCAATTTTAGAAGTTGAATTTTTCCACTATAAGAGAGTGCTCTATTTACCCAAGCCCCCAATCTTTATAAAATTGTAAATAATTAGAGATAGGTTCGATAGAAGGGACTAAGCCTAACCTATAGTAGGTTAGATTAACTAGGCTTTAAACTAGGGGTTCAAGCTTAGACTTTAAAAACTCGACTCAGCTTAAAGCCTAAATCTCAACTATACAGTCCAGACATTAAACAAAGTTATATTGTTTTAAAACAAAACAACTTTGTTCATGATTCAACATTATCTCTTGTGAATCGCAACATCACTTCCAACCAACCCAGTGGTCCTTTATATGTCTCTTGACTTGCCTCTTATCTCTTTATGCCCTAACTACTTCTAATCCTCCCTGAACCTTCACCTTGAGCAAGTAGCAGCCTATGCCTTATCCAAAACACCCACTCTCACTCTTGCTCTAGCTATCTTGCTCTTCTTTTTCTCTTTATAGATGATTATTTAAGTTATTTATCATTATTTATGTTGCATTTACTTCTCTACTTTAATTCTATTATCATTACTATTTAAAATATTAGGATTCGTAACTTTCTGTCTTTTAACTAAAAAAATTATAAAAAAATATTTAAAGAAAATATATTATATGTAGAATTGAATATAATTTTTCTTTCTTTCTTTTTTAGTTTTCATGTTAATTTGGCTTTCAATAAGGAACTAAAACCTTGTAAGGTACTTATGAGATCCTTTTGGGGATTAATAATAATATATTGTATTTGTTGTTTGACTTGATTATTAAGTATTGTTATATGAGTGAACTTTTTGCTTCTTTCACTTTATTTCTTAGCTAATTTTTAAGTTTTTGGTTCCATTTGCTAAATTAGGCTTAGCTTTCACCTGTCGCCTATATACTCAACCAAGTTGAGGTCATGAATGGTGTTTGAGAAATTAGTGTTTTATATTTTCTTACTAGTTTTCATTATTGGTAATAATTCTACCATTTACAGGGTGCTTTTTTTTCTATGTGCATATTTTCATCTTTGGTACTGATCTTGTGGGATCATACTATTTATAACTCTAGAATAATTTTATAAAATGGATTCCATTTAATGCCATCTTATACTTCATACAAAATATTGAGTGAACAAAAGGACATGGTGATTTGTATGGTATTATTGGCTTATATGACAAGGTAGCATGTCCATTTTAAAGCTCCTCACTTTCTAATATTTAATGAACATATATTCAATATAAAGTTTACTTTAAGGTATTTCATGAACATCTTATTACACACTATTATCTGTGTCAAACAATTATGCTCATCATTTCATTTTTTTGAGTCAGATTCCATTAATAGCATTCTAACTTCTTAATTATCCTAAAAGAGAGAGGCTACATAATAAAATAAAAGCATGATAATCACTCAAAGCAAATATTTATGGAAAATGAATTTTTTCCTAATTATAAAACAAAACATTAGTAATGTTATAATGTTCTCACTTTGTTGTTATGTTCCTAAAATCAAATCATAGTCCATTTTGTATTTCAAATCATAGATCAAATCATTTTGTTTCTAATTATTTAGATCGAATTGATTCATAATTATCTTATTTATAATTTTTCAAATCGAAGAGTATAATCCTTCTATGACACAAGGCAATACAATAAAGAGATCCAATTTGGTACCTAGTAAAAGATTAAGTGAAGAAACAATTTAGATTTAAGGAACTAGTTCTTTGAAGATAAGAAGTGACATTTGGAATCACTTCATCAAGACTAAATCAAATGATGGAGATGATAAGGTATAATGTAATAATTATTAGTTATAAGATTTTAGTTGGGGCTCTAAATGTGAAACATCACATTTGAAGAGGCATACAGACTCTTATAATAAAGGAAAGATAGTGATAGGAGGTCAAATTCTTTTGACCCTTAATTTAATGAAAGGAAAAGGTGAAATGACTACCATATTTTATTATTTTAAGAGATCCAAATATTTGCTTGTGAAGATGGTTATAGAGAATGAATATATACTCTTATTAGTAAATAATAAAAATTTTAAAATGTTTTTCATCTTACTTCAATTGACCTTCAAAATACCAACTTGTAATACCATAAAGAAAGACATCGTCAAGATTTACAATAAACCAAAAATTGACATTATTGTTAAGTAATCACAAGTTAGTTATCATTACATCAAATATATGGTTGGCTGAGAATTAAAAGAAGGATTGTATAATGGTGACAATGCTTTACATTAATAATGTATATACTTTATGCAGTCAAATCTTAAGCTAAATATTGGTCTTCAATTTTTTTGTCATTTTTCTTATATGCTATAATTGATATTTATTTATTTTTTAAATGTCAATTTTTTTTATTTTCCATCACATACAAACGAGAGGTTGACAATCATATTAATCGATTGCTTAATAGATTAGAAAATCAATATAAAGCTCTCAGTTATATCTTTAGATAACTATAGCTTGAATAATGTTATGATAAAAAAAATGAAGACCAATTTGGGGGTTAGGAGCTTACTGATAGAGAGGTGATTGATAGGTGCTAATCACATTATAATTTTCACATGATTTTTTATATTATTATGCTTATATTTTAATGTTTTTATAGGATTTGGTATTTAAATTTACTTAGATTTTATTTTAGGTCTTTTTTAGACCCTTAAAGGAAAAGAAATGAACTTGGGAAAATTTAAGTCAATTTGGAGCAACTTTGGCCCAATTTTAGGCAAAGGAATCAAAATACAACACCAATATAGTATTGTATTCCTCCCCGTGTCCTAACATGACACGTTCTATTTATGAGAGAGTTTTCTACTCGAATAACACAAAACTAGCACAGATGTATGTCCTTACCATGTTCAACATTAGGTCATAATATTCTCTAAGCAACTGCAATATCTTATCATATTTTCACCATTTTCTCCTAAAAGGGAGAAATAAAACACCATGTCTACACCCATATTGGTAGTATTTTATTGTATAAAAGAAATTGCACTGGGGGGTGTTAAGCAACACCGAATGCCAATATAGTCTCATGTTTAGATTGTGATGGTTGGAAATTTTAGGATTTTTTGCTTTCTATATAGGATAGGGAAAAAAAAGAAAAAAGGGAGGAGAGGTTTTAAAAAAACTAAAAAAGGCACGTGGAAGTTGAGGAAAAGTACTTTGGATTAAAAGAAGAGCGATCTTGGGAGAAAAAACAAGATATCCATTAGATGTAATAGCCTAGTTTGATTATTGTACCGTGAAATGTGCTTTACATGCATTTTATAGGATATGCTCTATTTATGGCATACTGGAGAAATTTTAGTGTTTAAATGTATTATTGAGATTATAAATGAGATTACAGATAAACTAGAGATGGTTCTGGACTCGACCGAAAGCTTCTCAAATTTTTTTGAAAACTCTAAAAAGCTACATAATGAGTCCGAACGAGCTTTAAAAGCCTCGAAATGTGCCTCGGGGATTTAGGTGACACTTGTGAATGAAATTCGAACGACTTCAGTGACATTTGATAATTTTCATATTCAATCTGAAAATTCTTCTAATTAATCGAAAAAGTTACCAAATGATTTCAAAATGTGATGAAAAGCTTCGGACTTAGGATTGGAGTCCATAGGAATTAAAAAGGGTCAAAACAAAGGTTGTTTGAATATAATTCGGATAACCTAAAAATTTTCAAATAAAAAGACCCGTATGGAAAAACAATGGACTTTTAGGATCATGTGCCTAATTAAATTGTTCTAAACAAGCAATTGAAGGGTTTTATGTTTAATTAGAGTCTATTGAGGTCAATTTGATGATAAGACAGTTGCGGAATACTTTTGGGATTTAATTCGGTTAGATGGTAAATTAAATGCATTAAAGAGTAATTTAGTCTTTTTGTACTCCTTAAGGGTGTTTTGGTCTTTTTACATGATATTAGTAGATTGATGAGTCAACAGAGATGTCTAATGAGAAAATGACAAGTGTGTGATGAGTCATTAGTGATGACAAATATGAAGGTGACATGTGTAATCCATTAAATGCATATAAAAACAACATTTTGCTTCATTTTGGTGTTAACAGAGAGAGTGAAAGTGAGAGTTGTCGTTAAAGAGTCCAAAAATAAAAGAAAATAAGAGAGAAACAAGGTGGGTTCAGCCATTGTTGGAGAAAAGAGGGAAGAGAGAGAAAAATAAGAAAAGAAAAAGAAGAAGGGGGAGCTTCAGCTATGGCATGGAGAAATGTTCCAAAAAGTTTTTCATGCTCTTCTACCTCCAATCAAACATCTAACAAGATTCTATGGCCATCCAAGTGAAGAAGAAGAAGAAGAAAATTGGAGTGATAAGCTTACTAATTTTGTTGAAAAATTGGACTTGTTGGGTTATAGGTTAAATTTGGTCTTGATGGTGTAAATTGCAACCATTTAATGTAACATCAAGGTTTTATTACATTGGAAGCAATTGAGAGAAGAAAATCAAGAAAACCTATCGTGTGAAGCCTTGATCAAACTTGGTCAAAGTTGAGATCTATTGCCTAAAGTGTTTTATTTTGTCATTTGATGATTTAAGATTATTGAATGGCATTAGGAAGTTAGTTTAATGATGAAAGAATGAAAGAAAAACCATGGAAATGAGATGAGTTTTTGGTCATGGCTAAGTTTGTTAATGTGATATGATCCAAAATCCTATTTTAATGTTTTATAATGTTTATGGCGTGATTTTGATGCTAATGAAGTAAATGAAAAAGAATTGATTTGGAATTGGTTTTGGTTGAAATTCGAGCTAGAGTGTTTGATTTTGTAAAAAATTTATTGATGAAATTTTATAACTTAAATGTGTGTATTAAAATGTCATGGAACTGAATTTGTATTGGTTTTAAGTGTTAGAAATCAAATGGAATTGAATTAGAAAAGTTTAATGTTAAATATGTTAAGTTTAGCTTTAAAGGCATTTTTGGTATAAAAGCATCGTTATGATGTAATGACCATGTGAATGTCATTAAAGATGGTCATTAAGTGTATTAGTGGTATTGGAATTATTAAATGAAGTATTATGCTATTATTTGGAGAAAAATTAGTCACTTTTGCACAATTATAAGTGTTTGTTAATGCACATGTATGTATATGAAATATGCATAATGCATGCTCATGATAATCCCAGGTATCGCTCTATTATTCTCATCATGTAAACATTCATATTTCCAAACTCACATAAGTATCATTTATACTTATGGTTTATACCTCAATAAAACCATTAAAATCGAAATTCATAACTCATTTCGTCAATTCAAAATTTTCCTGAAATATACCTTCAGGTCTACTGTACACGATCCATTTTACAATGAAAATGAAGTAATTTGGCAATACTTTCTTCTCTAAAAATGTTCTCAATTGTCTCAAGTTTCTAATGACACCAAGCTTATTCAATTTGGCTCAGTATTATAAAAGTTATACTCTAAATAATTCGGACTGTTCTTTAACTGTAATAGTATTCTGTACCAAACTTCAAGTTAGATTCTGGAATTCTAGAGATAGAATTAAAATTCGACTTCTTCAAAAAAAATTGTAGCCCTATGTCTCTAGTTTAATCTAAATTAATAATCATTTCTTTTGGATAAATACAAATCAATATATTGCCAAAATACCGAAGCATGTTTAATGAAAATACTCCATTCATAAATTTTCCAAAATTGTTCATCATTTTCGTCCCAAATTTATCACTCAATCTCTCCCAAATTATTTCAGAAGATCATAACTTTTGGTGGAGATGTAGAAAAATGTGTTTCGAATCTGTTGGTTCAAATCCCATTCAGCTCAACAAATTCTTAAACAAATTAAAAACCATAATTAACACCAAATATCAAAAACATCACATATTCATGCATCATTTTCATTTCTGCGTCTTCATCTTTTCATTTTTCTACACTTTAATTTTTTGTACATTCCCCATTTTCATTTCACCATTTCAACTCCCATTCAGCTCAACATGTTCTTAAACAAATTAAAAATCATAATTAATACCAAATATCAAAAACCAGATAATTCTCCATACATGTTCTTCATTTCCTGCACTTTCCTTCAATTTTTTTTGTTCAGCTTCTTCTTATCTTTTTCTCAATCTAAAATTTCTAATTTATATCTACCCCATTTTGACTTCCATTTAACTCAAATCATCCACAAACAAATCCAAAATCCCAGATTAAAACTCAATCATTAAAACAGAAAATTTCACGCATGTTCTTCACGTTTTCTGCACTTTCATTTTTCTGCATATTTATTCCCTACACATTCTTCATTTTTCTTCTCAAACTTTCATTTTAAATCACTTTCCCATATTAGAACATCATCTTACACCTCTTCCTTAACTCTAAACCCATTTTAAAACATCTCTAGAAACACTCAAAATAGAACATATTCTCATACTCTCAAAATAGAACACAAACATATACATTCATCCACCAATTTGCTGCACCAGTTCTCAATTTCATGTTAAATTTTGAGACTCTTAAGGACAGAATTTAAATTAGATGTCTTCATGAACAATGTAGTCTTATGTCTCTACTTTAATCCACATCAAGAATCATCTCATTTGGATAACTACAGATCAAGTTATGGGTAAAACACAGAAGCATAATTTGAATATGTTACTACTACATTTTCCAGCACTCATCTTCCAATTTTCCATATTTTACACCTGTCACAACTTGTACAAAAATCACTTTTCCTACTTCATTACTCTTCATTCTTAACTCCATTTCAACTCAATATCATTCACAAACCAATTCATGATCCATATTTGATCATTAACTCAAAACAGAACATGTGCATATACCATTCATTATAAATTTTTTGCACTCATTCTAACACCATTATGATGATCATTCTACCTCTAAAACATCTCTAAAACAATTTATTAATTATTACTCATCATATATATATATATATAAGCAAGACATTTACATTTACTCATCATTCTAGCTTCATTTAACCATACCCATGATATTTAAAGCATAACTTGTTAAAATTTCAATTTCTTCAAAAACTCCAAGAAGCCCTAATTCTCATGCAACCCACAAACCTCATCTTGAAGGTGGATTAGGTTAGGTTTTCTTGTAGCAAAAGAAAGAGACAACAAAATGGGAGTAGTAAAAGATAGATGGAAGCAAGGTGTAACTTTGGTGAGAAAATCGTGAAGAAGATGAAGCTTAGAGAAGAAAGCCATAAAGAAGGAAATAAGACAAAACAAAAAAGAATGACTTGGTCTTTCAAAGAAAGAAGAAACATGACTTGGTCATTTAAAATGTAATTGTATAATGAAACTTAAACCAGACAAGTGACGCTTGTCACTTATCTAACTTCTAAGGCTTTAACTAAGTTCTTATTGAGCTAATCCCATAACTCTCATCTTTTTATTCCAATTATCACTAAAATTTTCAATATCATTAACTCTCAAATTCTAAAGTCATCTCCAAAATTTCTTCAAAAATTCTAAATTAACATATACACTTTCCAAAAGAATTTTTAATATATAAAACCCACAATTCTCAATAAAAATCACATTTCACATATATAAATCAATTATACCCGGAAAAATGTTAATGAATGCATGTACAATTATTTTCATGTGCAAAAATTCAATATTTACGTGTATGTGCATATCATATAATGCATGAGCATGAAATGCATTTTCTATTCTCTCAATAATCTCTCATATATATAATGTTCTAGCTTCAACATGGGTAATGGGATGTTAAACCAACTGACACTTTCACCCCTCCTTTTCTCTTCTTATTTCGTGGCTAGGTTTCCCATCCGAATCATTTTATACAGGTGTTCTTTTTCAAAACCCAAAGAGGACCCTTACTGTTGCTGTCCACTTTTTGTCTTATTCTATAAGCTTTGTCACTTTTTTTTCATCAGATATCTTGCATGGGACAGATGGTGTGTTTGTGGTAAAATGGATAGCTGGTGTGTGTGTGGTGTCTCACTCAAGTGAGACACCATGCATTCATGTTAGGTGCCTTCATCTTTCCATTCTTTACTTCAGCCCTCCATTCACGTAGCTGTCTAAATCCTTCGGTTTTCACAATTTTTGTATGATGTTATCCACTAAATTCAAGTTCAAGTGCATCCTTTTGCTTGCTTTATACCTTGAATGGTTAAATAATTGGAAATAACCCTCACAGCCATGAAAAAACATGCAAAGCCGTGAGTGATTTAATCCTTCATTCTTTTAAGCTTATTCCATTCTTTTTTTGCTTTATCTTGCCTTCTCTTGCTCTAATCTTCTTCTTTGTTGTTCCATAAAGACAAGTGGAAATTGAGAAGATGACTTCAATAAATATGCTTTCAGGTCACTTTAGCTCTTTTACTTTTGAAATTTACCTAATATAAAAAATGAGCTAAACTGAGTATCCTAAACATTTCTAAGGGATTAATCACTAAGTGTAAAAGATAAAATAGATCAACATTTAACACATATCAAATTTCCCCACACTTAGTTTTTTACCGTCTTCGGGCAAATTGTCAAAATCAAATTCACAAACCAACATTTTTAGTCATTTTCCAAATCTTCCAAGAATAGATAATCATAAGAAAAGATGAATGACTTTAAAAACTTATAGCAAAAACTCAACATTCAAGCTTATACTCGTGATCAATCAACATTCACCACCCTTAAAAACTGAGTAATCTAGAGGTAGACTTGGACAAAAAGTTTTTAAACAAGATATTTCCATGGATACAATCAATCACCGCTCATGATCACAACAAGCCATAACATTGCATATCATTTCATTTCTCCACCACTAAAAGTCACATGCATAATCATGAATTAAAGGACTTTTCTAGGGTTATAATATGGGTAAGGATAAGGTGGGATGCATTTTGGTTAATGTAGTTTGAAAGTCATTAAGCTAGTGAAGCAAAAGTAATAATTAATGAAAAATCAAACGCACAAGTTAGCATTCAATCAAAACTGGGTACCGTTAATTATGAAGAATGCAACAACTATGTTTCACAACTCAACTAGCTCTCACATCATAAACCATATGAGCATAACACAATGAAATGCTCCATCCAACATAACATCCTCTTCATATGCCATATACTCAAATATCCAACCAATGCAACTTAAGGAGGATAAACTATTAATTAATGAATTTTTACAACAACTGCATTGCCTCCTTCATACTTTTTTATTTAAACATTTTTCTTTTCTTTTCTTTTTTCTTTTTTTTTCTTTTTTTGTTTTTTCAATGTAAAAATGAAAGAGGCTACATCAATATAGGATTCATAACATGACGTTGTAACAAATTTAACCAACCCACATATAAGCAAACCCCGTACTTAGACTTTTACTTAATCACATTCATCAAGAGTTAACAAATGCTCCACTAGCTTTGTAACATCCTAGACCACCCGCCTACAGATATTGTTTGCTAGCCAAGCCCTCACGGTTTTGCTTTTCCCACCCCTAGGAAAACGAGCTTATGGGGGAGAGGTATCTATATCCTTATAAGGCGTACTTCGTTCCCCTCTGATACCATTTGTAACATCCCATACTATCCGCTTATAGATATTGTCCACTTTGGGCCTTGGCCCAGTCAAGCCCTTACGGTTTTGCTTTTCCCACCCCTAAAAAATGAGTCTTTGAGGGAGAGGTAGCTATACCCTTATAAAGTATACTTCGTTACCCTCTCCAACTGATATGGGAATCTCACAATTTTTAAAGCTTGGGTAGGACATTTGGTTAGGTGGATGTAATATGGTTTATACAAAAGAAAAAGTTAATACAACTCAAAAGGGATTAGCAAGGGAAATTCACACGAATGGGTAGGCTATTTGGCTAATGTAGCTTATAATCAACAAAGAATGCCTAATCATTTCCATAAACATATATGTGATAAACAATGTGGTCTCAAATAGAAATTCAACGCAAAATAAGGATGTATATGTCATGAAGGTCACTCATAACAAACAAAACAGTGAATCTAGTATGAATGTGTCAGTCTAATATGGCTCAAAACCTTAATAGTTTTAGTTTATCACTAGTCTCCGCTCTTCTAAGAATAATGTACATTAACTAATCACAAGAGCAAAAGTACATGCCAAATTTTGCTATGTATTTTCTAGTCAATTTGTGCTCTAATTATGATTAAATAATCTTAAAAGCAATAGAAACAAGAAAAGTTTTGATTTTGTTCATTTGATTTTGAAAACTACTTAAGAAGCCATATAAGTCATAGTTAAGGTCAAAAATATGCATAGAAACTAGCATACCCCACCCCTACACTTAAAACTTACATTATCCTCAATGTAAAATCAAATGGAAGAAATGGAGCAGTTAACAAAAATAGTAAATGTGAAAATGTAGAAGACAAAAATTAACTCCCTTTGGGTTGCCTCCCAAATAGTGCCTTTGTTTAACGTCGTTGGCTCAACCTCCAGTTGCGTGCATCAAGTGATACTAGTCACATCCTCTAGCATCAACACCTCCAAATCCTCCGTTTGGAAGCCCTTATAATACGACTTCAAGCGATAACCATTCACTATGAATTTCTTGTCAGTTTTAAGGCTCTGTATCTCCACTACACTAAAAGGAAAGACATGAGTGATAACCAATGGACCAACCCAACGAGAATGCAACTTTCCTAGAAAGAGTTTGAGTTTGGAATGATATAGTAACTCTTTTTGGCCCACCAAGAAACTTTTCCTTAAAATCATCTTATCATGAAAAGTTTTTGTCCTCTTCTTATATATCACTGCATTTTGATATGACTCATTCCTCATCTCTTCCAATTCTTGAAGCTGCAACTTCCTATGCACTCCTGCATCATCCAAGTGTATGATGCATCTTTTGATAACCCACTATGCCTTATGTTGCAATTCCACAAGAAGATGACATGGCTTCCCAAACACTAGCCTTAACGGAGACATTCTAATTGGTGTTTTGTAAGCTATCCTGTATGCCCATAGTGGATCTTCCAGTCTTACACTCCAATCCTTCCTATTGGGCTACACAGTTTTCTCAAGGATTAATTTGATTTCTCGATTTGAGACTTCAACTTTCCCGTTGGTTTGGGGATGGAAAGCAGTAGAAACTTTGTGCGTGATGTGATATTTTCTGAACACTGCTTCCATCACCCTATTGCAGAAGTGGGTTTCTTTGTCATTAATGATGGCTTTTGGTATCTCGAACCTAGAAAAAATGTTAGCCTTAACAAAATATGCAATAACCTTAGCATTGTTAGTCCTAATGGCTTTGGTTTCCATCAATTTAGAAACATAAACAATCGCAAGCAATATATAAGTAAAGCTAAAAGACAGAGGGAAAGGTCCCATAAAGTCAATGCCCCAAATGTCAAAAATTTCATAGAAAAACAAAGCAATTTGTGGCAATTCAACCTTACAGGATAGGTTACCTGACTGTTGGCATCTATCACAGGATTTACAAAAGGTATATGCATCTCTGAACAATATTGGCTAGTAGAAGCCGCTCTCCAGAACTTTATGAGCTATTTTTTTCACTCCAAAATGTCCTCCGCAAGCATACGAATGGTAGAAGGCCAAAATTAATGATGATTCATTTTTCGATACACATCTCATGATAACTTGATGTGCACAAAGCTTCCAAAGATATAGGTCATCCCATACATAATACTTCGCTTCACTCCGTAACTTATCCCTCTGAGCCTTTGACAAACCAACAAGTAATTCATTAGTAACTAAAAATTGACAATGTCTGCATAGCAAAGTGGTGTCACATCGGTAGAAAATAATTGCTCATCCGGAAAGGTTTCTCGTAGAGGGATATCATCTTCTTCTTTTATCAAATATCTGAGATGGTCCGCCACCATATTTTCTGTCCCCTTCTTATCTCTGATCTCCAAGTTGAATTCTTGAAGGAGGAGGACCCATCTAATTAGCATTAGTTTTGCTTCTTTGTTTGTGAGCAATTATCGTAAAGATGCATGGTCAGAATAAACAATCACTTTAGCACCAAGCAAATATGATCGAAAATTTTCCAAAGTAAAAACCACAAATAACAGTTCTTTTTCAATAGTGGAATAATTCAATTGAGCTAAGTTTAGAGTCTTTGAAGCATAGTAGATAGCACGCAAAGCTTTTCCCACTCTTTGTCCTAGAATCACCCCCATTGCATAATCGCTCGCTTCACACATGATCTCGAAGGGGACTTTCTAATCTGGAGGTTGAATCACCGGTGGTGATGTCAGAAGCTCCTTAGGTTTGTTAAATGCTTCCTTGCACTTTTCGTATAACTCAAAGGAGACATCTTGTTGAAGAAGTTTCCATAGTGGTGCGGCTATCTTTGAAAAGTCCTTAATGAACCTTCGATAAAAACCTGCATGCCCAAGAAAAGAACAAACTTCTCTCATAGTAGAAGGGTAAGGTAAAGAAGAAATAAGATCAACTTTGGATTTGTCTACTTCAATACCCTTAGCAGATATCACATGGCCTAAGACTATACCTTGATTGAACATAAAATGACATTTTTTCCAATTCAACACAAGGTTAGTTCCTATACATCATTCCAAGATAATGGCAAGATTCTCAAGACATTCATCAAAAGAAGATCCATAGACTCTAAAATCATCCATAAATACCTCGATAATCTTCTCAACATATTTGGAAAAAATGCTTATCATACACCTTTGGAATGTGGTGGGTGTCTTACATAATCTGAATGGCATTCTTCGGTAGGTAAACGTACCAAATGGGCATGTAAATGTGGTCTTCTCCTAATTTTCCAGTGCGATCAAAATCTGAGGATAACCTGAAAAGCCATCTAAAAAGCAATAATAGTCATAACTAGCCAATGTCTCAAGCATCTAATCAATAAAAGGAAGCAGAAAGTGGTCTTTTTAAGTAGCAAAATTTAACTTTCTATAAACAATACATACTCACCACCTAGTTTGCACTCGGGTGCGAACTAACTCACCTTCTTGGTTTGTCACAATGGTAATTCCAGACTTTTTTAGAACCACCCGGAGAGGACTTACCTATTTACTATTAGAAATTAGGTAGATAACGCCGGCATCGAGAAGCTTTAGCACCTCCTTCTTCACAACTTCCATCATTGGAGGATTCAGCCTACGCTGAGCTTGCTTGTGGATTTTGCATCCTCCTTTAACAAAATGCAATGCATGCATAGGGAAGGACTTACCCCTTGGATATCTGCAATAGTCCACTCGATAGCCTTCTTATGCTCTCTTAGCATTCGGACCAGCCTCTCCTTTTGATTTAAAGTCAACTCTGCTAAAATGATAACTAGGAGAGTCTGCTTATCTCCCAAATAGGCATATTTTAGATGTGTAAGGAGTGGCTTCAATTCCAATTCTGGTGCCTGCATATTAGAAGATAACAACCTTTAGTGAGCTTTATGTAGTTTTATAGAAGCCAAATCATACCTTTTTGAAGAGCTTTGTAATGAATCTAAGGCAGCTGTCATTTCTATAAGCTCTTTTCCCATCTCAACATGAGTGTTGGCTTCTACTTCCATATCCTCAGTTGGAACCATTTCTAAATGATCCCTGCAACTTAATTTAAATGTTTCCTGCACCAAAGGATCAATCAAATCAATAGAGAAAACACAATGATCATTAGGAGGACGTTTCATGGCATTGAAAATATTGAAATGCATCACTTCCCATCAAATTCCAATATGAAGGTGCCCTTATGAACATCTATCTTAGTTTGAACTGTATTAAGAAAGGGTCTCCCTAATAAGATAGGTATCGAATTACATGAGGTGTCATCATTCATATCCACAACATAAAAATCTGCAGGAAATACTAACTTATTTATCTGCACCAAAACATCCTCAACCACATCATCAGGATAAGCATTAATGTGGTCAGCTAATTGTATGATTAGACTCGTTTCTTTCAAAGGGACCAAATTTAAAAAAGCATAAATCAAACGAGGCATCACATTAATAGAAGCACTCAAATCCAACATAGCTCTATTGATCAAAGTATTACCAATTTTGCAAGGGATGGTAAACATACCTGGATCTTGGCATTTTGGAGGCATCTTCTTTCTGAATACCGCCGACACATTCTCAACCAACATCACTTTCTCATCACCCCTCAATTTCCTCTTATATGTACATTGTTCTTTGAGGAATTTGGCATACCTTAGTACTTACTTGATTGCCTCGAGCAAAGGTATATTGACTTACACCTTTTGGAAAGTCTCCAATATCTCTTTGTCTTTCTCCTCCTTGTTTGGTCTTGTCAATATGCTAAAAAAGGTGGAGGGTTAGTTTTAATAACATTGGGACTTTTGAACTTTACATTCATACTCGATGACTAATTTTTCCTTTCCTAATTCCTTCTCGATCTCTTCCTTGATAGCAATCCTTGATGGAGTTCTCTTGGGACCCTCGATCTCCTTTCTGCCCCTCAAGGTTATAATACTGACATTCTTTGGGTTTACCTCAGGATGGGATGGCAATTTTCCTCCACTTTACGATTATAGTCTACTAAGCCTCACTGCCATTTGACCTATTTGATTTTCCAAATTTTGTGTGCTTGCTTTTGATTCATGTAGAATTTGTTGTACACCTTGCTGAAATAGTTGTTGCATATTCTGTTGGAATTGTTTCATATCCTGTTGCAATTGCAGATTGTTAGCAACAATATTCTTAACAAGATCTTCTAAAGATGTACCTGAACTGGAAGAAGAAGCTCCCTGTGTTCCTTGTTACCTTCGTTGAAATCCTTGTGTTCTTTGCGGCTGATTTTGGAAGAAATTTTACTTTCAGTTTCCTCCATAACTCAAGTTGGGGTCATCCCTCTAACCTGGGTTATAAGTCTGCGAGTATGGGTTGTATTGGTTTAGGAAGTTCCCTCTTGTAGCATTCACGTACTCTACACTTCTTGTAATATCGGGCACTCATCAGTTGGATGACAGGTGTTTGAACATATTCCGTACACTTTCACTTGTGCCTGTCCAACTGTAATTTGTCTCACAAAAAATGTTAGTTCATCTAAACGATGTTCAATGGATGAAGTGCTTACCTTGTTTACTCATCGAACATTATTGCGAGTGTCGAATAGTTGGGCATTAGCAGCCATCCGCTTAAGTAATATCATGGCTTCAATGGGATTCTTTTAGCAAAGTGCCCCATTGCTCACTGCATCAACCGAACTCCTCTCCATCGATAACAATCCTTTATATAAATATTGGATGAGAAGTTGCTCCGATGTGTTATGATGCGGACAACTGGCACATAACTTCTTGAACTGCTCCCAATATTCATAAAGAGATTCTCTATTATGCTGTTTGATGCCACATATATCCTTCAGAATACTTGTCGTCTTTGAGGCCAGAAAATATTTTTCTAAAAACAGTCTCTTCATCTCCAACCAAGTATTTATGCTCTGCGTTGGTAAATCAAACAACCAATCTTTTGCTGTATCTTTAAGTGAGAATGGGAAGACTCTCAACATTATCTGCTCGTCCGTCACCTCGGGAGGCTTTGTGCTCAAACAAACCACATTGAGCACCTTGAGATGCTTGTGCGCATCCTCATCTGCAAGACCATGAAAATTGGGTAATAAATGAATTAATCCAGATTTTAAATCAAAGGTAACAAGTTCAGTAAAATTAGGAAATGTAATGCATAAGGGTCTTTGGGTTAAGTTTGGTGCAACCAATTCTCTCAACGTTCTCGGATTTGCCATAATTGTTTCAGATTCAAGTTCTGGGTTTAACACTGAAGATGTTCTTGCTTCTCTGCTTAACCTCCATAGTGTTTTCTCGATGTCCAGATCAAATTGCTTAATTTCTCTATGACGAAACCTAGTTACTACCATACACCAACACTTACAAACTTTTAAAAGTTAAAAAATAATCAAAAAGAAACAAATATATTCATAAAACATCAACTAAAATCAAATACGAAAATTAAACTACCACACTCCCCAACATCAGCCTCAAAATTTGGTAGCACTTGTCGAGTGCTCTGCAAAATTTATTTGACTCTGCATACTAAAATTTGTAGATATGGTGAGTCAGGATCGAATCCACAGGGAATGTTTAGTTAATTTTTTTAACGAAATTAATTGATACAAGGAAAATATAAGGGGGATTTTTAGATTTTAAGCAATTTAGAAATTAAAGTAAAATTAAGCTATCAAAACAAATTAAAACAAACAATTGAATATGAGAAACATGATGAATAAAAGTAAGGTCTGGTTCTAAGGTCAATCTCAGCCTAAACATGATCAAGCATATTCCATCATCCTAACATCTTTACAACTCTCTTCGGACTATTGATATGAGACTAATAGAATGCTCTACTAATCTCGATTTTCCCTTAGGTCATGTTTAATTAAGATACGATCATTAATTAAACCTAACTACCGAATAACCTAGGATATGATATCTAGATTCCATTTGGAAACCATATTATGAATTGGACAATGATCAATATAGGTAGTAACCTCACACGTTTGAGTTACCTAACCTAAGTTATGTTGTTCCTAATGATTAACGATCATTAGATGCTACTCACAAACATCAAAAGTAACGATTACGAATTACATTCAATGTTTGAGCAATAGGTTCGAAATAAAACAATCAAAATAATGTATATTAAGATAATTCATCAAAAAACCTAATCAAATCAACATCAACAACACAACAATCCGAAGAGAAATTACAACCTTAAAGTGATAAAAATAGCTTAACCGTGACTTGGCATCGATATTCCTGTTGAATTGGCATTGGGAAGTTAGCCTTCTATTTCCATTTTTGTGCTCCAAGTATGAACCATCTTCTTCATCCTTCAGTAGTGAAAAGCAAAGAAATCTTACCCATCCACTCTATTCCATGTTATTGCCATCTTCTTCCTTTTCTACTATTTATTGATGGGACAAATAAAGATCAATAGACCACCTACACTATTCACGACTCTCTCTTCTCTTCCTTGATTTTGCCACTCTTCTTATCTCTTCACGCCACTCCTCTCTTCTTTGTTTCTTCCACATTAATGCTCTCTTTCACTGTAGCTTGATGTGACCATTTTAAAATGATAGTTTTTGGTCTATGCTCACTGTTCACATACCTTGTTTCAGCTCTCGGTTATTCGTTACTCTTGTGTTGTTCTCTTGTTTCAGCTCTCGTTCATGATACTCTTGTGTTCTTTTCTTATTTCAACTCATGGTTGCTTACTTGTTTAGCAACTATCTTCTTCTCCACTCACACACACCTGCCCCTTTCACGTATATTCAGCCTCTAACAAAGATGGGAGCTTCGATTCTCCCCTCCTTCTTTCAACTCTTGGTTATTTTCACTTCATCCCCTCATACCCCCGCTAACACTTTCACCCCTCTTTTTCTCTTCTTATTTTATGGCTAGGTTTCCCATATGAATCATTTTGGACAGGTGTTCTTTTTCAAAACCTGAAGAGGACCCTTACTATTGCTGTCCATTTTTTGTTTTATTCTCTAAGCTTTGTCACATTCTTTTTTCATCAGATATCTTAGATGGGACATCTAGTGTGTTTGTGGTAAAATGGACAGCTGGTGTGTGCGTGTGTCTCACTCAAGTGAGACACCATGCACTCACGTTAGGTGTCTTCATCTTTCCATTCTTTACTTTAGCCCTCCTTCAGTTTTCACAATTTTTGTATGATGTTATCCATTAAATTCACGTCCATGTGCATCCTTTTGCTTGCTTTATACCTTTAATGGTTAAATAATTGGAAGCAACACTCACAGCCATACAAAAGCATGCACAGCCGTGAGTGATTTGATCCTTCATTCCTTTATGCTTATTCCATTCTTTCATGCTTTATCTTGCCTTCTCTTGCTCTAATCTTCTTCTTTGTTGTTTCATAAAGACAAGTGGAAATTGAGAAGACAACTTCAATAAACATGCTTTCAGGTCAGTTTAGCTCTTTTACTTTTGAAATGTACCTAACATAAAAAATGAGCTAAAATGAGTTTCCTAAGCATTTTTAAAGCATTAAAGTCTAAGTGTAGAAGATAAAATAGATCAACATTTAAACACATATCAAGTGCTCTAAAGGCAATCACCTTTAGCACTTTTGTACTAATTTTATTTTGATTAATAAAGCAAAAAACATTTTTCATTAATTTGATATTTGTTTATATATGAATTGATATTTATCTTAAATCGAATTAATGAAGTCCATGATATAAAACATAACATGAAGGAAATCATGATGAGATCATAATAATGAGATTCCTATCATGTGCAATTATGTTAGTATCTAAATAATCTGTAGTCATAGGATTAATAAGACAGGATATTATTAATCCATACAGATTAACACATGTTATACTCCTTGATTTGATTAAGCAATGGATCTCATAAACTATAAGCATGAGATATTTAGAGTTAACATGTGGATGCTTACTAAGGGTAGTAAGTACATCAGAAGACCTATAATAAGATTATCATATGGATGATCTATCAAATATTAATGATCAATCTCATCATAGCAATGGTGCAAATATCCTTGGACTTAAGGTACTCAAGGATATCTTGGATACTAATCTTATGCTTTGATATCATTCCTTGTTACCTCAAGATGAGGTCACTCTTAGAGTGGTGATTGGGTACAACTATTAGTATTCGAAGGTAATTGGGTAGCCAATAAAGAATTCACCACTCTTGATAGAAGGAGATGATACCCATGACCTCTTGTTGGGGTCATTACTCAGGAGTCTCTGGCCAGAGCAGTTATGTGTCATGAAGAGAGTCTTCAATGACACATAGAGTAATGAGATCCCAGGACAAGAACTAACATCACTTAGACTAGATGTGATGTAGTCAGTTTAGTGGGAGTTGACACATAGCCCATACTCCGAACCAAGTGGGATATAATATGGTGAAAGGACGGAGTGCATGGTAATTGTCTATGGTTAGGTTCATAAGTCGGAGAATTAACTATCGGAGAGTTCTTTTGTTAATATAGTTATATTCCAGCAAATTGGGATCATAAAACCCTTCATGATTTGCTTGAATTAAAAGTTAATTCAATAACCTAAATTAACCAGAACCTAAGGGTAACACGTATAAAAGATCAAACGAAAAACATAGTGTGTATGACTATTTTTAAGTAGGCCACGATCGTGACCAAAGGCGAGCTTGATTTTAAGTAGGCCACGATCGTGACCGAAGGCATGAATGAGTACATAAGTGAGTTCTTCACTTATGAACACAAGAGCATAACCACTTCTTACACACTTAAGTGAGAGCATAAGGGCTCTAGAAGAGTTCTAGAGTGAGTGAGAGGTGTCAAGAGTCTTGTTCTTGCAATTTATGCAATTGTTGCATGAATCAAAGTGCATGCAACAATATTTTTTATCTATCTTTTCATTTTGTCTAATAGAACTCATCTAGTTTAGTGCTCAAATCACCCTTACACATTATTTCTTCTTGATCTTTGCATGTTCTTAGGTGATCAAAGAAGGGTTTGGCATTTGCAACAACCCAAACAAGGAGAAGAAACAAGAAAGGAGGAGAAACAAAAGGTTAAAATGTTTTATATTTCATGTTCTTTTACATATCCATGCATGCATAGTGATTCTGTGTTTCGGGGTTGTCATAGTGTCAGAATTTAGATTTTCACACTTCCGCTGCGTTCTCATGCACGTGATGCATGCATCCATGGCTAACCCAACAATAATTGGGGTGTAGATCTAGATCAGATGAAATTTAAGTGTAGTTGTTTTGAATTGATTTGTTGATTTAATGGATGATCCTAATTTTTTATAATTATTCATGATTATATTGTGTTCAATTAAAATTTTATCAAATTTTAAATTTAATTTTATATTTCATATAATAGGATTAAGAGATTAAACGTTTGAATAGATCATAATATGAAAATTTTAAATTTAATTTTATATTTCATATAATAGGATTAAGAGATTACACATTTGAATAGATCACAATATGAATGAAAATTTAGAGATATGACTATATGATCTTTCTGGGATAAAGTGAAATCATTCAATGGAATTCACAAAGCAAGTTAATATATTCTTAGGGTAATTTGATAAGAAAGAAATTTTAGTCAATTAATTTGAGGATAGGGGTTGTATTGCTTGATAGGGAATATGGTTATAACTTATGAATTCCTATAGGTCCAAGGAACCATCATTAGACTTTAAACTAAGATAAATTCAAAGCATAAGGCCTTTTCTTGGCTAAAACAACCCTTTGATTCCTTTAGTAATAAGGCATGCGGGGAGTGGTTAGTTTAAGGACAACAATACACATTTGATTGGTACTCAGTTATCTAACATAAAAATTAAGGCCTAATGCTTCCTATTTACTATATCTGGCTACATTAAATAAAATGACCATGATGGACAGATTAAAATTTCTAAATTTAGATAATAAATGTGTCCTGTGTAAAACTAAATGTGAAACTAGAGATCACCTATTTTTCTTATGTCCTTTCGCCGAGAACATATGGAATAGAACTAAAAACATTTATCATTGGGGATGGGATGGAATTGCATTCACTAACATCTTGGGGAGGCTAAGAAATTAGAAGACTAAACCTAAAGGGGAACAAAGAAGCTCAAAAATACAGTTTCTGAATTTTTTTAAAATAGAGAAATGAAAACTTTCTTTTTCAACACAATTTAGAAAATTTTTGATGATATCAATCCGATGAAATAATGATTCATAGAGGATTGTTCCCAAATAAAATTAGTTGTTCTCTTTTTCTAGCTAGAGATAAACAAAACTCAATAAAATTTTTCAAGTACAACTAGTTGGGTAATCAAAGAACCTAGGATCAATAGACGATGACTTGACATGACAACATGAAATTATGAAGCTAACCAACATCTATGATTCACTTTGACTTTTTCGATATACATCACAAGAAATAAATTGAGCTCTATTTAATTTAACATAATCTTTCCTACCTCAAAATGTTAAATCTAGAAACCTATGAACAAATTTCAGGGCAGGATTTTTTAGAAAAGTATCTTTTAATTTGTTTGGGTTATAAATGCACGAAGCAAATATTTCTGAATAATATGTAGTAGTTTCAATATCAATACTATAATCACAAACACTATTTAAATATTTATTAGTGGTGGTATATTCTACATTAATAAAATCGCTTAAAAATAGTGTAGAATTCACATATAAGCTCAATACAGGTAAGGTATTGAATGGAAAAATAAGTGTGGAACCTAACATTATCAATCAATTTAAGCATAAGAGTTATAGTGTTCAAAGAGTCTATACTAAGGCGATGAATGTGCTTATAAGGAATGATGAACTGTTTACAAAACTTGAATACCTTTATTTATCGCTTCCTTCTCAAACTTAAAGGTACCTATTCAAATCTCTCTGAGGGAGGTAAAATGTGCTTGCTTTTCCATAAACTTGTTGTAGTATATGGTTTGGCATTGTGTTCTAGTATGTGGTTTTTCACTTATTTATATTAGAGACATAGTTGGAGTCGATGAAGAAACATGTGCTTAAGCTTTCACTTGAGGTTTTGCAACATTTAAAGGAGATAAGCTTTCTAGTTCCTTGAAGTAGTGTTGGTCATGATCTTTTTCCTACTATTCAAGCATGAGGAGTGAGAATTCACGAATAGGAGATAAAAAAGGGGGTAGGAGATCAGAGGATTGGAAGGGAAGATGGAAACTCCAGTGATAACTAAAGGAGAGAGAGCTGATGGCGAGAGGATAGCTCTGGTGATGACAAGAGGACCTAGTTATGCATGAGGGGTGGCAGAAGCTAGAAGGGAAAAAGAAGTTAGGATTAAAAAGAGAAGAAGAAGAAGAAGAGAGAGAGAGAGAGAGAGAGAGAGAGAGAGAGGGATAAGCATTTCATTAATTTATTGATTTATTTAATAATTTTTAGTAAAGTTGTACATTTATATGCTCTTGAGTCAGAAGCAATCCTGTTGTAGGATGTTGGAATGCCTTATTCAAGAAAGACATGTTCAGTGATTTGGAAATAAGATGTAGGTACGACTTATTTAAGAATTGTTGCTTGATGTTTTACAACTTTTTCTGAATGTTGCATACGTAAACTGTGTCCATGCTCAATTAAGTATATACTTTTTACCCCTAAAATAAAATAGATTAATGTAATCTAGAAAACATACAAAAAACATATAATATAAATTAAAGAATTTTTCTAAAAGAAAAAATATTGGGATGCCTCCTAATTGGCACCTTCTTTTAACGTCTTTGACTAGATATCATGGTTCCTCACATTTAATAATTTAGGCATTCTAAAACGATACGTCTGTATTTAAAATGGTGGTTATTAACCTTAAAAGAGACTATATATTTTAACTTCATTATAAGGAAATACATTAGTAACAATGAAACGTCCCACCCATCCAGAGATCAATTTATTAGGAAATAATTTCAAATGGGAGTGATATGGTAGAACTTTCTGACTAATTGAAAAGTGTTTTCTAAAAGTTCTTTGATCATAAAAAGCTTATGTCTTTTCTTTGTAAAATTTGAAACTTTTATAAGCATCATTACGAATTTCCTTTAACTTTTACAATTACAATTTTGGTTAGTCACCAGCCTCATCTAGTCTTATATTACGTTGTTTGACGGCCCAACATGCTCGATGTTCTAATTTAATCAAAAAATGACATAGTTTGCCAAAATCTAAACAATAAGGAGATATATAGATGGGAGTCCTATAAGTTGTGTGGTAGGCCTATAGTGCATCATCAAGACCCTTACTCTATTCCTTCCTATTCAGGCTAATAGTCTTTTCAAGTATAGATTTGATCTCTCTATTAGAAACCTTGACTTGGCGATTAGTTTATGGATGGTAAGCAGTAGAAATGAAGTGAGTGACATTATATCGTTTTAATAAAGTCTCTACCACTTTATTGAAAAAATGCATTCCAAGATTACTGATTCTTATATCGTGAAAATGTTAGTCTTTAAAAAATCTATAATAATTTAAAATAATTAGTGTAGGAAGACTTCACTTTAATTTTAAAACATAATCCACAGTAAGAAATATAAAAATATTGCTATAAGAAGGGAAAAAAGGACTCTTAAAATCAATACCTTATATATATTAAATATTTTACAAGTAAGGATCATCCTAAATATAGTATGTATCATCAGTCTTTATTTTATCCTTCTGAGCTCTAAACAGATCAGTTGGTAGTATTTTAGTAACGAAATAGTTGACTATATTGGCATACTAGTGTATAGTCTCTCAAATGAAAAAGAGGTGCTTGCATGAAAATTTGTCATTCAATGGTCATGGCACATCACTTGTGATCAATCTGTTGCCACTTCACTTATGATCAATCTGTTGAGATAGTCGGCTATTAAAATTTTCACCTGTCTTGTCACGTGTTGTCAAATTAAACTCTTATAATAAGTATAAATTAAATGATTGTTAACTTTGCCTATTTCTTTGAGAGAAGATACTTGAGAATTGTATGATGAGAATAAACAATTACTTTAATGGAAAGCAAATATAGACATAACTTTTCTAGAACAAAAACAATAGCTAGAATTTTTTTCTCCGTGATGGTGTAGTTGCTTTATGCACTATCAAGTTTTCTTAAAGCATAATAGATAACATGAGAAGCGTTCCAATTTTTTATCAAAGAACATCACCAACATTATAGTTACTCACATTACGCATAATTTTGAAAGGAAGATTCCAATTTGGTGGATGAATTATAGGT
Source organism: Erythroxylum urbanii (assembly GCA_027568935.1). Classification (NCBI taxonomy): domain Eukaryota; kingdom Viridiplantae; phylum Streptophyta; class Magnoliopsida; order Malpighiales; family Erythroxylaceae; genus Erythroxylum; species Erythroxylum urbanii. The sequence continues at coordinate 4,015,538 of JAOQML010000004.1, forward strand.
GCAAAAGCTTTCTCAAGTCCTTCATCTTTTCAAATTTTTCTTTACATATATCATCAAACTCAAATGCTGCTTCTTTTTACAACAATCTACATAAGGGTTGAGTATTCTCAAAAAAGACATTGATAAAGCATCGATAAAAGCTTGCAAAACTAAGAAAAAGACGAACTTCTCATACGCTTACAAGGTAAGCCAAGTATTTAATCACATTTATCTTTGCTTTTTCTACTTCTATTCCCCTAGGGCACACAATATGTCTTAAAATAATGCTTTGATCAACTATAAAGTGACATTTTTCATAATTAAGGGCAAGGTTTTTCTCTATATAATATTTCAGAGACTTTAGTTACATTAGCCAAACATTCATTAAAAGAATTCATAGATAGTGAAAAATTTTATAAATACTTTAATAAGTTGTTCAACATAATCTTAAAAGATGCTCACCATACATCTTTAAAAGGTAGCAGGTGCATTGAAAAGTCTGAATGACATACACCGATAAGAAAAAGTATCAAACGAGCATATAAAGGTGGTTTTCTCTTAGTCTTCTAGCACAACTAGAATTTCATACAAACATGAATAACCATTAAGACAATAAAAAGTGATAACAACCATCTAAACATTATAGTATTTGATTTATAAATGAAAGTGAAAATTGATCTTTTTCATTGCAACATTAACTTCCTATAATCTAAGCAAACATGCCATCCATTTTGAACACAAGTAGGAACCCTTAGGATTCTTAATCACAAGTACACATGTTTTCTCTAGAACAATATAAACAACACTTACCCCATTTACTATTAAAGATTAGATAGATAATATATGCATTAAGAAGTTTCAAAATCTCCTTTTTCACTACTTTCATCATAGTTGGATTTAATCTGAATCGTGTTTCTCTTAAATATTTGTAGCATTCCTCCATCAATAATTTATGTATATAAATAGATAGACTTAATCATTTGATACCAACTATAGTTTAATTGATGGGCTCTTTAAATTCTATAAGCACATAGATCAACTTTTCCTCCTACAAAGTCATGAATTTACTAAATATTATCACTAAAAAGGGTTTCACTCTCTCCTAAAACACAGACTTCAAATGATAAGTCAAGGGTTTCAATTCCAATTTTGGTGCCCATAAGATAAAAGGAACAAGTTTTTTATAAGATTGTGGTAATTCAACATTAACAACATCATACCCTATGGGTTTAAGGGATTCTAGTTCAAAGACTACATCTTTAATATCAGAAATGATGACAATATCTTTCTCCAAATTCTAAAATTTTTTTATAGTGAGCCTATTGCCAAGTGTGAACTTTAAATTGTCCTTATCATCTAACATAGACAATTATTCATAAAAGGATCAATAATATCTACAATAAAGGTAGATGATGTTAGCTCAAGGTTTATTATTTAACGATTTTGATGATAACAACATAATATTTCAAAATTCAAACTGGATTTATTTCCTTTTATTGTTAACGGGCTAATTCTCAAAAGGAAATAAAATCATAAGAAATGTGCTTCCTTTCTTGTAGGAACCTTCTTTATGAACTTACCTTATTAGAAATGGTTTATCCAAAAGGATCCTACTAATTATGAAGGTCTATATTAGCTCTATGATCACTAAAAGAATTTTAGCAAAGATGACATTGAAGTTATTCATATTTAAATCCATCTAGTTGACTAAGGATGCAAGTGAAGCAACAATTAGTTGAAGGAAATGCCTGTTTAAGGAAGAGCTAATGCAACTGTGAACAAAACAGAACTGAACGATACAGAAGCTTGCAAAGCTATATTGTTAAAATTCATCAAAAACATATACATTCTTGAAAGTGATATCTTTGTAAAAATTCTCTTGTGCGTTAGAAAGTGAAATTCTATTGAGAGAGATTACTGAAGCCCGTTTCAAGAAAACCTCACTTTTTTATTTGAGACCTTGTACAGGTTAGTGAAATATTACTAGTGTGGAAGGTTGAAGAACATTGAAAAATATTAACTTGTGACCTTAGAGAGGCTTGTCAAATTACTACTCGATTTTATAGTGAAACACTCAAGTTGGATACTTGGGGACTGGACATAGGCTTGGGTTCTAAGCTAAGCTAGTATAAATCGACTGCGTCCTTCTCTCTCTCTTCTCTTGACTTTTAAATTTCCATATTATATTATGTGTATGTTTATTTTAGCAAGAGGCTTCTTTACTCTATAATAGGCTCCTTTTGTTTTTAACTTACAAGAGGCTCTTTTCATTTTTAACAGGCACCTTCTATTTTAAATTGTTTTTAAATAACTCTTTGTTTAATAGGCTCCTATCGTTTAACGAGCTTTTTATCACTTAACAGGCTCCTTTTATTTAAATAAGATCTTATCGCACAATAGGCTCCTACTGCTTTAATTATAGATAGGCTCCTGTCATTTCTTTTTGAACTAAAAGTAACCTGTAAAATTTTTTTTATTCATACACAATTCACACTCTTCTTGCATGTGTTTGCTTTATCATTTGGTATCAGAGTGAGCTTTTACATTTTTTTTGTTTTACAGCACGTGATAGATCAGGGCAAACAATCTGAGAAGTTTTAATAGACAGTCCGTCTCAAAGCCACCTTACTTTATTAAAAACAACTACTCATATCGGAAAGAAAGAATGACCATATATGTAACAGCCCAGACCACCCGCTTGCAGATATTGTCCGCTTTGAGCCTCGGCCTCTCGGGCCTCGCGCTCTCACGGT
>JAOQML010000004.1:4019384-4042375 GCA_027568935.1 Erythroxylum urbanii
TTAATTTTAATAAATTAAGTCAAAATTTTAAATATCTTTTTTAAATTTTAAACTTAACAAGAAATTTTAATTATATTAAAATAAACATTATTTTATAATTTTAAAATTTTATTTGAAATTATTCATTGTTGATAGATATCATTATTATATCATATTAGTATAAGAATTTCAGTAATGATATTCACGTAGTATAAGAATTCAGTATAATATTCACAACTTCGTTGCAAAATATGAATCCCAAACCTGTCTAGGGCTAGGCCCAGGTTAATTACATTTATGCTCACTGGACCTTCAGTTTGTGACAGATCACCGTGAGCCCAATGATACACTTTCCTTCAAAGTGTGCAATAACATAAATACATGAACAGTGAACGTATTATTAGAAAACCCACCAATGCCCATATGCAACCATAAACCCATCTCTGCCCCCATAATCCAAAGTGGATTGGGGCCGAATGGAAATTGGAAGTTTTTTAATCGGGCAAATGAAATTTGTGTCCTGTTACTTTAAGAGTTCCAACAGTCGATGTAACACTCTTCATGTGGGTGTTTTTGGACGTTTGCATCAATCATTTAGGGCCGAAAAGAGCCTTTCCGTGAGTTGCCAATTCAATTATGTGCCCACTTTGCTGCTGGTGCTAGATGGCAAGACCGCAAGAGTGTGGCCATAAGGGCAGGACCACAACAAGGATTGTAATGTAGCCATATCGCCAATTGCACTGTCATGATCATACAAAATCCTGTCAATTGTCTTTAGGATGGTTCAACTGGTTCTTCAAGCTCAGATATTAGGAGATGCAATAATTCAAATGTGTTTAACTTGTTAAATAATTTATTTAAAATATATAATTTATGAATATTAGATAGTAAAAAATTTATTCACTACACAAAAAATAAAATTCTGCCATTATTTCTTTAATTCCTAAACAACTTAACAAGCAGCGCGTATGGACTGCAGTCAAACCTGAAAGGATAGTGGACAGCTTTTGGATGCTTGTTCTCTGGAACGTGTTTGATTATATGCGCTCCTACTAGCCCCACCTCAATCTAACGTTGGAAAGGCAAAGATGGCCTCAACGACCGGACTTTCCAATTTAGCTGACACCTTTCACAGAACAAACTTCATTACTGTTATTGCTGCCTCGACAAAATAAACGAAGATGTTTTGAGCATGTTCTGTCGTGTGGAAGGTACGAAGAGGTGGCTTCTAGGAATGACTAAGCTATCATTGCATCTGGTAAAAATTGGTGACCAGTCCTTTTGACCCTGTATTAATCTCATCAGGAAGCAAAAAACTGCGTAGAGCTAGAAAGATTAAAAAAGAAAAAATGAAACGGAATAGCTTCTATTTCTCCAAAAGTCAACTTCATTGCAACTGCAATTAAATTCTTCTTTCATTTTCGACTGTTTTTTAATTTCTTCGGTTCGGAAATAGCTGTCTCCTTTGAAATCATTAGAAGAAAACATGAATTACAATAATGTTAAGCGATGAGCAGTTCATATGGGTCTGCCTATGTGATATGACTCTGATCACCCCAGTTCGTGTACTCGGAAAATACCGAGTGGTGATAAGAAGAGACTAGTCAAATCTTCTACAGGTAATCTTCTCTCTCTTTGTTTTTGTGAAGCATAAGTCTCAGAAACTAATGTAATTTTGCACGTTGCTCACGCCGAAGATTAGATAGTTCATCCCTGTGACATTAGCACTTCAATTCTGCGAGATTTCTGGGATATGCATTGCCGGGTACGTCAGGAATATGATATGAGAGAAAATAGCTACTTCACCAACTATACCTGAACTGAAGTTTGTAAAGGGACACGGAGTTGAATCCAACGTAGACCTTATAATTAGTATTACATATATCCTTATCCTTTTAGTCATCATTGTTTGTTTTTAATTATACCATTATGCTTTTGTCCTTCTTCCCTTGTTAAATATACGTTTCTTTTCTCTAGTGAGTTTGATTATTATGTAGCTTTGTGCAAAGTCCTCATACTAAATGGCGACATTTTTGTGTGACAGTCATTATGAGTTCTTGCTAATCTACCTATGGATTTAACATCTCAAAAATTAATACAGACATATAATACTTGAAACTTGTTAAGTTTCTTATTTTTAAAAGAAGAGAAATATATATACAAAGAGGTTTATATTTTAGCATAAAATTTTAAGATATTAATTCATAATTGTTTTTATATATATTTTCCTACTCAAGTCAATTATGTTTGATATCCATAAATATATCTTGATTCAAATTTTTTATTATAAATAAATTATACTAAACAATTAAGAGTAACTTTTTATCTAATTTCTTAATCAATAAATTATACTTTACTTGAATTTATGTGTTGAGAATTTGTTTTTGTACCAAGTTAAATTTAGTAAATTTCTTTTAAAAAATGATCTATAATATATATTTCAATTTAAAATATTGGGATAAATTTATTATATATCTCGTAGTTTCACGTAATATTAACATACTCTTTAACTTTTAAAAACTATCAATTACTCTCTCATAATTTTAATTTTATAATATTTTCTTCTTATTATTTGCTTGGCTTAGGCTGTCCTTATTTGAACCTAACAATTTATGATTGCTCTCTTGTACCCAAAAAAAAACTTCTGTTGAAATTTTTAATTTAAAAACTCCAAAATAGTATTTCTCAGGCAACAAAAATGACGTTATTTTAAAATTTAAGTTGTTGATTTTAAAAAGTTGTGCAGTATATTAATAATATGTCAAATAAATAATATGCAGTGAATGTAGGGGTTATCATTCAATAAAGAGTATAACCACTTCAATCCACCAGCTGTTAATATGGAGTGAATATGCTGATTAATAAATCAGTGCTAGACCTAAACTACAAGAGTATCGGGAATTGGTTGCATTTCCGTTTGACAGAACTAACTTCAGGATGTTTTTGAATGGTAGGATACGGATGGCTTGTGACTTTCTCACTCACATCGACAGCGTACATTATTTCCTCTTATCTTCCCAGTCTGTTTCTTCGTCTACAATCCACATACACATCCACTGATGTACAACATTACACATTTTCTTTGTATGTAAATACCTATAAACAGAACACTTGACAAAGTGAAATAAATGTTAAGCTTAGCTGTGTCTCAACACACGCACACTATATTCTATATATTATTATCCTCAAGTGGTCCTCAATCCTAGAGGTAGTTTCATTGATTAGCAAGTTGGCCTTTATTACAAGAAGTTGCACGAAACAAAAGAGGTCGACAGTGATGCACACTAAAAACAGTTGATATACAGAAACAAGTAACCATCCAGAAGTGAAGTCGTAACATAGTCCAAAAATACTCATCTCATGTTGTGAGCTTCGTTGCCTGTTCCTTATCCAAAACTTGAATAAACAAAGCTTTTGGTGTTTTGTTTCTTGTGCTTAGATCTCCTACGCAGTCACAATCTGTGTCTTAACGATATTCCTGGGCAATTCTCGGAGAGCCTCTTGCGGCTATGATTAGAGCTATGTCGGCATTTAGTTGATGGAACTGGTGGCCAGTCATTATCGGTTTTATTAAGAGAAGGGCTTGAATCGCTCATTAGATCACTGTCGTTGGCTCCATATGTTCCTCTCAACTGTCCTGGTCGTATGAGCCAAATGGGATACATCAACCTATCACCATTCTACACGAAGATTTTGTTGTTATATTTTCTTTTCCTTGTCGGTTTTTCATTCCTTTTTGTTCTATGAGCACTAACTGCTTGCCAAAAGAGGGGAAGTTGATGGAAGACTACATATTGACACACACCCCTTTTCAGTTTCTCTGCTTTGCTTATCTATTATTATTAGTTGGTTTATACTCTACGCCTTACGTACACTTTGGCGTAATATTAGTATTTTAGCTCCATGATTGATTAATCATGCGTTACCTCAGCAACTAATTCATATCTAATTAGGTCATTTGGGCCGTGATGATGTAATTCTTTTTATTTTTCCTCGCAAATGATTAACTCAAGTCAACCGTACAATTATTCCTTATTCAAACCTGGAAGTATATTAAATAAACCATTGTATTTTCATAATAATTTATAAAATTAGGATACATACTATTCTTTTGAAGTTTAACATTTGTAGAATTTAAACTTAATTTTTAAGAAATCTACACATCCTAAAATTGGAATTACATATTTAAAAATATCTGATCTTTTAAAATTTTTTAATTTAATGTCAAAATTTCTAAAAGTTTTAATTTAGTAATTAATCTTTTAAGCCTTGTATAAATCAGGTCAAAGGATTATTTTTGATGATGATATTCATCTATTAATTACATCAGCAAAAACTAATATTTTGAATTAAATTATTAAAATTTTAAAAAATTAATCACTTAATTTAAAATTCTTAAAACATAAGTATTTAATTAAAATTATCAAAATATTTAATTAGTTATTTAGCCGAAATCCTCCAATTATTTAAACCGTTTATAAGAAATATCTTAATTACATTTAAATCTTTACAATGATGCAATGCTCCAGACGTATCTTCTTTTCGAATTCGATATTAAACATTTAAAAGTTTCATCAAAATTTAAATTCCAGCAATCCTACTCAGTTACGTAGCTAGGATGTGATCCTCCAGAAAATGTTTGAAGTCTTACCTTTCTCCGCCACTCTATGTATACGTTAACCAGTTCAGTTTTGGTGCCATAATTACCCAAGACACGTTAAGGACTCATGACAGGGTCTTGCTTTTTAACTGATTGATGTAATAGCAACATTGTTACCGCAAATTTAATCTTCCACTGACACCAAATTTTGACGTGACAAGTTTGATTGGAACCACCTGTCTTGCACCAACATTCAAGTGCATGATTGAGCTTAATAACTACCTTGATTTTTTCATGTCAATTCCGTGTCTTAAACGTTTCTGATATGTCTAAAGACTTAAAAGAATTTGTTCTTCAATGGTTTCAACTGTACATGGTCAGCACATTGAGTTAGTTGTAAGCTTATGTCAGCAGGAGCTCTTTCTTACTCAGTATCAGTTGATATGTATTGGTAAAAAATGACAAAAAAGCCTTTGCTTAAAATATGCCAGTTTCCAAGTTCCTGCGTATAGCAGTTTTGCTGTAGTCCAGATTCGTGGGTTCAGGTCTTCGTTTTATCACCTCTCTCACCGGGGACAAAGATAATATTTGTCAGTTGATTCAGCAAGTTAATGCTAATTAGATCTTCTGTACCCCATACATGGCACATATAAAGCCTGACATATTCTATTGCAAATGTGACTAAAAAAGATTTTCGTACCGATCTCACGGTTGATTCAATCTGTAAGTACTTGAGTTCTTTTAATATAAATCTTTAATCTTCTGATCTTGAGTTGTTGATTTAATTTACTTGAAATACTAGCTAATTTGTGACTGTTACATATAACATTGTAAACCTTTTTTGTTATTAAAATAAAAGTTGAACAAACCAAGTACAATAATTTTCCAAATTCATATGCAACAGAGAAATAGTAGTAACTTTTCTCTCTCCCCGTTTGATGTCATCTGGGTATGGTGATGAAAATGTAGGCCTCTTGGTATTGTTCTTGTTTCCCAAGAAGTTGGAACATCCAAGGGTTTGGAAACTATAGTCACAACAAAGCCACCTTCATGGGGTCCTATTAGCTGATAAAATAAAACTATATATATGTGTGTGTGTGTCTGTTATGCCTTAGGACAACTGTGGATAATGCTCAAAACCCATGATTAATAAACAGTGAAAGCACAATCATATCTAGCTATGAGCACTAACTAAAGCATGCATGCATCATCACCGCTCTATACCATTCAAAAGCTTTTCTTCCCGCGCCCGTCAACTGAAAATTGGAAACTATATTGGTCTATAGTATTGTAGTTAGTGAAGAAACAGAATAAAACTAGAAAACACGTATTACTATTAAAACGTATTTACACCAGTAAAACAGATCATTCAAAATAAAGATTCCACAATAGCTCCAGCTATCGAATTAAAAACATGGACATTCGACAAGCAGACGAAAGACAAACTTGATCATATCTGGTGGATCATCAAAACTTAAAAACAAGAACTCCGACAAAGTACTTTTCTGTTCTTTTCTTGATCCTTAAAATACTTTTTTTGCTTTTTCGTTTTTCCTTTTAAGTTATTTTTCCTCTCCCCTCTATGGCTTCTAAGACCTCCTACGCCGTACGTTAACTGTCAAAGGATTCGCCATCTCACAAGAGAGCTTTAGAACCTCTGACAGGTCAACAGTGTTCCCGTCAGACGGTATCCATTCATATTCATGCAGTAACGACGCCACCCAGAAAGTTACAGTCGTTAAGCCCAAGGCCTTACCGGGGCAAATCCGTCTGCCCGAACCGAACGGTGCGAGCCTAAGATCCGAACCCAACACAGAGAACTCCGCTTCATTTTCTTTAGCCACAACGAATCTCTCAGGAATAAATTCAAGCGGGTCAGCCCAGAAATCCGGGTCCCGAGAGATGGCCCACATGTTCACCATTGCGGTGGTCCCCTGAGGCACGTGATGCCCATCAATAAGTGTATCAGTGATAGCTAATCTGGCCCATGAGAGAAGTGGGCCCGGTGGGTGCAGTCTCAAGATTTCTTTTACTACCGCCTGTAGATACACCAAGGACCGTGTATCAGACTCTGCAACGGCTCTTGATTTGCCAACAACCTTGTCAAGTTCATCGTGGACCCTTGATTGGACATCACGATGACGTGCCAGCCTTGCGAGTATCCACTCCATCAGTACCGCAACTGTGTCAGTACCTCTGAATATCATTTCCTTCGTACAAAGAGAAACCGTCAAATATATACTACAGCTTATTACAAAATTTTAAAAAGAAAATGAAAAAATTAATTAAAAAAATTGATTGCGTTACTTATTGAGTTATTGTGCAATTTCTTAGTGGGCACACCCAAGAGAAAAGTAACAGTAAACGGTAATAACCAAAAATAGAGGAACAGCAAACATTACATGTCTGGACCGATACGAACATGTAAGGAAGACGATACACTTGTGAGATACTCACCCAAAGAACGGCGATCATATCGGAATCGGATAACTTTTCATAACCTTGAAGAGACATCAAAACGTCAACGAAATCTCGGGTTTCCTTGCAAGTTGAAGTTCGGTGCTCGGAAATAATTCGGCTCACAAACCGGTTCACTTGTGGGACAAGGTTTGAGCATCTGAACCGGATTTTTTGAGGATCAAAATCTGATAGCCAAGGAAGGTGGTCAGTCCAGTTGAGTGTACCCAGTAGGTCGTACCCTTCATCAACAAGTTTTCTTAGTTCTTCAGCTTCATTGTTCATAGAATCCAATCTATATTCTCGTCCAAAAACGGAACACATCATGTTGTTAAGTGAAGCACGTTTAAGTATTCCACGCACTGCCAAACTTCGTTCCTGTTGGTTGAACATATCAACCATCTGAGAAGCTATTGCCCGTCTTTGAGCCTCAGCAGCTTTGATTTGTTTTGCGCAAAAAAGATGTGAAGAAGCGATTCTTCTAAGAGTTCGCCAGTATACACCATACGAAGCGAACCCAATTGCTCTATTGAACATCAGGCTATAGGCAGACTCCTTCACGGGACGATCTGCAAATACAGAACTGTTCAATATTTCTTTAGCAACGTCAGGGTTACACGTAACGATAACGCGAGTTTCGCCTAGACTAAAAGCCATAAGCCTCCTGGCTTTGCATGTCACGGCTGCTGCTGCAATCCGGTGATGCGCAAGAAACATCATGAGGTTCATGCTACCAATCAGAGGCAAGCCTCTAGGACCTGGAATTGTCCTAGCAGCAGTAACCTTGGAAGAAGAAGAGGAGGAATAAAGTTTTCTCAAGTAGTATTTTCCCCAAGCTGGACCTCCAGGATGAGCCCAATAAACAAGCGTAATGGCTAGCCAAGCTAGACTGACGATCAAAACGGACCATGCAATGTTTCCTTGTGTAAAGGCTGTGCATTTGGAGACCAAGGCAAAGACCCAGAGGTTATCTATGTCGGTTCTCATTGTAGTGTTAGAATTGGAAGTTTGAGAATGAGAGGAGATATGTAGCTAGAAGTAGAGTGATTGATTTGTGTTTTTTTGGGGCTAGAAGGACCAAGGGTCCTGGTTTATATATAGGGGGAAGAGAATTGAAGTATAAAAAGAAAATAAATAAAAATAGTAAGTCTTATACTTCAGAAGTAGGAACTAGGAACGTATAACAGAAAATATAATATTAGATTGATGATAAATTTATCTATTTATAGAGTTGAGAAATACTCGTGAAGGGGTACAGCTCTTCTATTAATTAGTGTGTACCTTCTGTTTTTAATTGTTTCCATTTATTAGGAGGATAGAATTTTATGAAATAAAAGTGATACAAAATAATAAAAACAGGTGAGGTGATTTGTTCCGAGCAGCGCCGCCACGAGTGCATGACGAAATGGGGAAAGGAGAGGCTTGGGCCTTCGGTCGCGTGTTACACGCCACTGGAGCGTGGGATCACGTGCTTCCTATCGCTATCGTGGGATGAATGAAACAGCGCCGTATTCGTACGCCAATAGGAAGGAATAAGATCTTTTGTATCATTTATAGCATTCTTATTATCTTCTATTAAATAATAAAATTTAATAAAACAGAAGTTAATCAGAGTAAATAAGAGTGCCCAACGTCACATGCCCCAGCCAACGCTGTTCCTCTTGCAGCGTGCTTCACCAATCCATTCGCAGCTACTCCAATCTTTTTAAAAACAATTAATATAAATCCTCGCATGTTTAATCTGATAAGTAAAACAGCTATCATTTCCAAATTTTAACCGCATACTATGAATTCAAAACATACATCCAAGTATTACAGTTCTTAAGGATAGGTTAACATGTACGGATTATTTAAATTTTATGCTAGAAATTAAAGTTATTGTTCTTGATGATAGGGTGATGAAGAAACTCTCTCAGTAGGACAACAATTGAAAGAGTTCTGGACATGTGTCAGATTCCTGCAGTTGCATACTGTACATTTGTACTTATTCCCACTTAGATTCCTGCAGTTGCATACTGTACATTTCTACTTATTCCCATAACACATCTTCGTTTTAGATTGAAGAGGATGAAAAGAACAGGAACTTAAAGAAAACTAGCTAGATGATTGGGACTTGTGTTTACCAGACAAGTTATCATTCGTAAGACTCGTTTAACTGATTGAGGTTAAGTTAATTTCAACTTAAACCAAGTCAATATCGACGCAGTTACCAAATAATAACTAATAATGTCCCTGCCAAGTTCACCATCGTTGACGATAAGATAATGTTTGCTCAAGAAAAGGGAACATTTATCATTATTTTAGTAATTGGGTTGATTTCTAAGGAATCAGGAGGCATATACCCAAGACGAAGAGAAATATTGGCTAAAATTACTATATGGCCAATTTAGAAAAAATATTATAAGATCATCAACATTAAGCTGTTGATGTTTGGAGACGTTTATATAATCTGAAAATGAAAAAAAAGTTAGTGTTCATAATAAAACTTGTAAAAAACAAGGTTATGCATATAATGTAAAAAGAGTTTTCAGTTCAAAAAGAAATTAGCATCTAATTATAATGTAACCAATTTCTTAAACTGTAAACTAATAAAGATTTAACTTTATACAATTATGTTGCGAGACACGACTGACATCAGACACTATTCGTTGTCTCTACAGAAAACGACGTAACATAAAATACCAACGGAGAGAAGCGTGGGGCAAACGTACATGAAGCTGCGAGTGAAAGTCGGACAAGTTAAGATGGGCACTATGAAAAATCAGGGTTAAGAGCAGAAGGAACCGTGCGTTGGTTGGGTGGCGTTACGTTGTCGGGTCTTCATGTGGAGGGTAGCACATGAGACCCATGCACTCGTGCCACAAACCCCAAAAGGTACAATCCAAGAGTTATGGCAGAGCGGGAGGGGCATGACAACACCAAATCGTACATCGCTGTTTGAGAGGACACGTGTACCGTTTCATGCAGAGCGTGTGTTCGTGATGGTCACAACTCCTCCCCTTCTCTATCCGCTTTCCCTGATGCCCCTATGTTTATGGCTGTAATTGCACATCCAATCTTTTGTTTATGTTCATATAAAATCTGTATAAATATAAGAATAAGATTTAATAAAAGATAAATTTTTAACTCTTCATCTCCTTACTGAATCTCTTTTTTACCCTGTTTGTCTTGTTCCCTTTCCGTTTATAACAAGGGTATAAAGGATATTTAGGGATAAGACATCACAAGTGCTGCCAAACACATCATGTCTCAGTTTGAAGATGGGACCTATATGGCATCTCTGGGTCCCCCTTGTTTTTTCTTCTGCGTTCTCGTCCATATTGTTTGAACGGCTTGTGTTTAATCCCTGACCGTTGATCTCGCTGCTCTTAGGACCAGGCCACTAGTCAAAAGCCGAAAGGAAGTCAGGGATAATAAAATCTGTCAGCTCTAACATATTTTTCATTATCTTATTTATGGACCATTTGGTTATGCTAAGTCCCTTTCTTTTTCCTGGTCAAACCTGGTTTTCTAATTCACAGTAACGTCTGATTGGTGTACTTGTCGATCACGCAAGTTGGTGACATTTATTAAAAGAAATTAATTCAAAAGGAAATAAAAAGCTTTAATTCGTTTTATATTACAAGTGATGAATTCCTGATTCTTTGTTTAAATCTTAAAATTTTGCAAGTTTGAAAGTCATCCCCTCGAAAGATTGGTTTGTTCACCTGTACCAGATGACGACTTGAAGGAAAATAAAAATATAATTAAAGAAGGTCATTTCATAAGACTAAACAAAATTCAAGACAAGATGTAGACAGGAATAACACCAACTCAATTTGACCCGCTTGCTTTTTGAGAGAGACTTGTAACTTGCAACTCCGGGAGCGTGATATAAATCTAGACTAAAAAAAAGAGAAATTTATACTAATCGTACTCGCAGTTTCAGTAGGTTTAGTATATACTAATCAGTTCTGACATCGTCAGTGCAATTGCGTGGCTCCTTCGGTTGGAGACTCGGGGCATTTCATGTCTTTCAAAATTTCCCAACTTCTGAATTTTCTTTGAACATCACAGAAAAATAAAATTATATGCAGAGCAAAGACTATGTTCTTGTCGTTGCAATAATCTACCAACCGATTATCTCTTGATGGGAGAGATAAGCTACTTTGAATTCATTGAGTTATCGATCAAAACATTCATTCTTCCTATTGAATGTTAATTTCTATCACGCAACGGCTAGAGTCCCTAAACACTAACATATTGTCATTGTGAGTAGACATATCAATATTTTAATTGTACTGGCATAGAGTTTGAGTTGATTAAGATTTTGCCAATAATTGAAGATTATAATAAATATGATATTGACATTCTTTTCGTTGCCTACTAGAACTGCTTCAACGAAGTTTCCTTGTATACATAAATAATACTTGCACTTGAATATGGCGTTACACAACTAGAGAAGTCTAAATATAATTATATACCAAGAAGACAGGAATTCGTATAGGTTGAATCCCCTCCAAGTCATGACAGGTATGATAAGAAAATTGGGAACTGTTCTCTACGAGGAGACAATCTAGCTTCCCTAGGATGCTTAATTGCTGGAACTATTAGCATCCGCATGAAACACGCAAAACTATAATCACGGTACAAGAGGTTGCCTCGTTCCCACCGAAAACAAAATTCATAATGGACTGATTCAATTCCAAGCTAGAATAATTCGTCAGCTGCAGTAAATGAATTAGTTTGACACTACAAGACAATTGTCTCTTAACTGTCCAAACGTGACAAAATGGTAATGGTATCTAAAGAGGAAGTTGCTTTGGATGTTCAAGTTGTAAAATTTGCATGCAGACAATCAAATTCGACCGTATTTTACACTGAACGCCAAGTATACGCGATTATTTCTATGGTCTATATCTCTCATTAATTAGATAATGCATGCATGGTATGGAATATTTCTTTAGAGATAAGTAGACATATTTGTTCGTCATGGAGAATATTTCCATCAGATTAATTAGGTCCACTTTCAAATAGAGACGGGTGACTAATGATCAATTTTATCATTGTATCGTAATCGAAACAGTATTAGAGCATGCTTCAAGTAATTGAAAGCTCACATATATGCCAATTGCCAAATGACATACCTCGAAGTTGTATTATGGATTTTTTTCTTGCAACAGTTCACGGGCAGTTCAACTTGCACTAACTAGTGTGGTCCTAGTTTATTCATGTATATAACAAATAATGATGATGTTCTATAAAATTTATTGATCAAAAGAGGTACTAATTAATTGATGAACTGATAAGTATATTAATAATTCAATAAATATATGTAATTAACTAAAATTTACTCTTCTCTAACAATCTAATTGATTGAATATAAACAAGGAAACCCAGATATTCATTATATTTATTGCAATTCAAGTCTTAGTTTAGGTCTCTCCTGCCAATACCTACCAGGCAATTACACCAAGTTTATATTATATTATCATCTACACCTCTAGTCAACATGAACGATATGTTGTATCTTACTTAAAAATTTAGAGCTGAATATGACATTAAACAGATACAAGACTTGGTATTTGTTTCAAATAACTTCCTAATTCATAAACCATTTTAAATCTTCAACATCTGCTGTTTATTCTAGCTGGTGGTGCTTACGCCTAGCAACAAATGATTGAAGGAGAATAGATTTGATCACCACTGAGACAAAGTTGTGCTCCAAAAGAACCCAAAAAAGAAAAAAAACAACAACATTTAAGTGGGATAGTTAAGGCCTAACCCACTTTGTTTAAGTACACAATTTGGAAGATGATTGGATTCGATTTCATAATCTAAAACATATTCGCACCTGACTAGCATTGGTGGGGTGGGGAAGGTGTAAAAGAATCTTGACTTTTTATTATTCTCTTTTCTCAAATTTTGGATCTTTGAAAAGAAAAATAAAGCATACATAATGTCCCTGCTCGCTAGCTAGCTTTGAATCCGTGGTCCTTTGAAAAGTTAGTCTCTCAAGAGTTCTTTAGGCACGCACAAACATGGCTGATGCATCATACACTTTCAGTGTCGCTCCTGCTTTTGACTGATAAAAGGTGTACAGGAGGCTTGGCCAAGTAAGTTCGGGTCCTACGTATAGATTCCCTGCCTCTTAATATCATAATGTCTTGTTTCTATAATCCAAAGTTCCGGATACATTTAGTTTGGCAATGTCGTCTTCAAATTTCTATTGACCTGCTCAACTAGCAGGCAAGAAAGATGACGATCGAATTCTGAACATCTTTTCTTGTTTTATTACTTTTCTATTTATTCTGGGACTGCAACACTGACAAAGAAAGTTCGTAAAGTTTTAGGAGCTCTAACTGGAGATAATTATATGATATGGTTAAGGTTTGATTCCAGAAACTAGAGAGAAACAGTGGGCAAATAGAAGTTACTATCTGTAAGGAAGGGCGTTAACCTTTAGAAGAGGGAATATATACCTTGATACAAGATCATCGTTCTACATATATATTTACGACCTTTACAAAATACTATATGATAGAATATATGAACAAAGCGCAGCCAACTTGATAAACATTAAAGACAATAATCTTCTAACTCATATTCTTCTCTCAAAAGAAGATTTGATTCTTAATGGAAATAGATTATAAAATCTAACACTCCGTTTTGGATATTAATGTAGGAGATTATATACATATAACAACCCTAGCTAGCTAGCCAGGAACCTTTCGCAACTTGCATGCACCATACACATAATATCTAGCTATTTTGTATATCAAAGTTCTTGGTTCATCCATGATGTTTCCTTTTTAGATATCAATAGTAAAATAATTGTGATTGGTGCCGAACAACTCATTTGGGGCATCATAGATCTGTCCAAACAGAGCATATGCCGCCTGCATGTATAATCCTCCTTCAATTGCCTTCATTATGAGCTTTGATGTGGGTCATATGATTTCTAAGGATACTTCTTTATTCTGCTGCTGCTATAAGATTAACCTAATGATACGGTTGTTTAAGGTTATCATTAGAATGAAGCAATATATAAATGCAGCATAAACCCTAGTTTAAGATTTTATAAGCCTTATTGAGAATAAAAATCATAAAAACTAATGAATGATTATCAACTAGAAGCAGACATGATTGGTTTCACCATGAGCATGTACATGCCACGACCGCCTTCTCCTTTCTGCTAGCATGGGCTAATTGTTTGTTTATGCATGAGAGAAACCAAGCAGGAGATACTTTTATCCAATGTTTGTCATCATAATAACCTCAAAATCTTCTACCTTTATTTCATGATTGCTTTTGCTCCATCAGTTTCCTTCGTGGAGCATGATAACAATAGACAAAGGAGTCACCCTTCTTTATCAACCCTTATCTACCACAAATAATGTTTATGGTGAATATTAATTTTTTAAGCAAAGGGTATGCACTTTTATTGTGATTCACTAACTTTAAAAATATCTTAATTGCTTTAAATTATTAAAAAAACTTATGGTATTATAATTTATAAATACCTAAAAATAACCTTTTATTGTATTTATATTTAATTATTTAACATTAATTATTTCATAACTGATAATTAAAAATTTGAGGATGAGCCTTGGAGTAATTAATAAAGTTGTTTTTTTGTGACCATAAGATCATAGGTTCAAGTCACGGAAATAACCTCTTTCTAAAAATACAGAGAGAAGGTTGTAGTCATTATGACTCTCCCTATATGTGCACAGGGTATGTTAACTTTTTATAGTTAAGATTTTGTATAAATTGTTTTGACTTCATTTTAATAATAAGTTTTGTTCAAATAATTCGGCAAGAATTAAAAAAAATCATTTTTAGTATTTCTAATACTACCAAGTATTTTAAAAATAATTTTCTACAATAAGAATATTTTTTTAGAATGGAGAAGTTTTCTACTTTTATCCAAAGTTAAAAAACCCGTTATTACTTTAATTACTTCTTGTTGCTCACTGTACACTATTGTTTTCAAATGGACAAAGTGCACAACTTGGTCAAGTTGGAACCAAAAGAAGAAGAAAAATATGAAGGAGAAGTACTAATTGTCTTCCTTGCACGGTCATGGGATTGCATTGAATGCATATAATTTAAAACTGTTTTTAAATTGCACGGAGAAGATATATCTAACTTTTAGGTAAATGCCAAGATTTTGTGGAGAAGCAAAGGAATGTGCTTCTGCTCCCATCAGATTTGGCACACCTGTCTATCTGTTTTGTTGAGAAACAAGCCCGTCCACCTTCCATCTCATTTCCAAGACGTGGTAGGACGAAAACATACATTAAAGAAAAATAAGAAGCTTTCAAGATTGGTCCCGATCGCTACTAATAAAGGAATTAAGTAGACAGAGGCGTATTGACTGAGAAGTCAACAACTAATGAAGAGAAGGGAAAGAATAGTGCTTTTTTCCAGTCGTTGAAAGTTACTTCGCTTTTGTGTAATTTAGTGCTGAGGTTTGTTGGGGGTTATTCAGTCTTGAAGAGGCAGGTAGGTTCTGCCAAATACCTAGTCTTTGAAAATGCCGTATGACCATTTTTTTTTCTCTTAAATAAAACACAAAGCTAAGTGATACCTAATTTTCTCCCATTACTCTGCTGATTGTTGCTGGGAAAAGGGCAATCCCTGAATAGGGTTACTACATCTGCTTAGTAGAAGTAAGATCTCTTGGTGTTCCAATGTTCGATATATTATCAATACTGCAAGAACTGAAATTGGAATCAACGAATATAACTTAGTCTATTTTTAGTGCATACTTTTGTGGGGTGATGAGGTCTTTATATGTAGGAATGTAATGATGCATTTAACTTATTGATCCTCTCTTTCACCAAATTAAAGTAAGCAAGACGGGTTTTGTCATTAGTTAGAAGTTTCTCTGTCGAATGGCAATAATTTAGTCGACATAATAAGTAATTAATCTTCTATAAACAGAAAAACAAGAACTAGTAAATTGTAGCTAATGCATCTGTTGAATGGTGCGAGAAAGGAAACTCGCGTCATTTATGAGAAAGAACAAAGGTGAAATGAGAAGAAAGTGACTTGTCAAGAAAACTCTGATGCCGACTGTACCTTATAAATGGAAGTGCACAAGACATGGAATACAAGAAAGTGATTTGATGAAAAAAGGCAAAAGATTTGAAGAAAGAATTGCTAGCAAGGATGATAATGATTTTGCAGTGGGCATATACCATGTGGATGCCCTTAAAGTAGTGAAGCATATAAATATTTCCCCAGTCGAATAGAGCTGGAAATTTCTTAAATTGTATAAGACAAGAAATCTCATCTCCACTTCTTGTCCTCGCTGTTGTTGGGTGTTTGATTAGGTGCAAAGACTACCAATTACAATTAATGCTTCACCCAAATAGATATATTTGATAATATGAGAATTTGACCTTTGAACTCCGTTAACTCTGTGTTCAAACTGAATAATTTAACAACTTGTGACTGAAAATTAAAATAATATAATCAATTTAAGTGATTAAAAATAAATTTTAATCTAAAGCCAAGTTTATAAATGATTCTAAAGTCTTGAATTTAGGACTTTTTAACATTCGAAGATGAAAATCGTGGAATGGCTATGAAACCAAAGGGCCATCAGCCTGTCAAAGAAGCCCATTACGAGCTTAGTCTGTTAAGCGACGATGTTAACTTTGTGACTGTGTTCGCCTCAACCTTAAAGCAAAGCCCAACTTGACATCCTTGGAGATTGGAACAAGAGGTGATAGTTACATTTGAAGCCCTATTTACTTCTGAGGCAGTCTTTAAGGTTTGCCACCTTGAAGTCCTTAGGTCTATCAAAGGCCTCAAACTTTGATTCTACGTGTAAGCTCTTGCTCTTTCATGTTTTCTGATCTCCGAGTTTCGTTGATCAGTCCAGCGGGAGGAGAAATCACATCCTTTATATCAAACCCCTACAAGGAGCTTAAACCGACTAACTTCGAAAAAGAGGACAAAGATGAATAAGTAGGTCAAGATTAGATAATTCTGTCCAGATGTACAGCTTAAAAATGAAACTTTCCTCCTACATGCTTAAATTTTACATTCGAATATTCGTTAACAGCTACACTAGAACGAAAACAGAGTGAAAAGTTCGAGAAGCAAACCGGCTCTAAGGACTGCATGTTTCTATACCCCCAAGGTTAGACGCTAATGTTCAAAGTATTGTCGTTAATCCTTGTTAAAGTGTCTGAATATTTGGGACCCCTAGGACCAGGCCATCAATATCTACTGGCAAAAGAAGCTTTTGCCACAAACACCCTGTAGAGAGGAGTTCTTGCGGCTGAACTATCATCAAAATGTCATTGTTTCTACGGAGCACTCCTATTACAGTTACAAAGCTTCCTTCTTGTACAAAACTGCCAATTTCAATTGACACCTAGATTATAAATCATGTAAATCATGCAGATAATAAAAGAAATATGTTTATCCCAGTAATAATAGGTTACCCTTCTTCCAAGCGCAGTACACGGGCTTCGGTTGATAAATTCCTTTCTTGCAGCCATTTTCTGAGGTGAGGTGATAGAATTCTGCATTGTCTTGTGGTGGAGACAAGATTTGTCTCAACAATCAGGGGAACAACTTTACAACCGGCACCAGCTTTTACAGTCGCTCTAATACCAGACTTTTGATCAGTTATGAAGAAGTCTGTGGAGAACCTCTGTTGGGTAGAAATCCAATCACATTGGGCTAGAAGAACTTGAAAATTCAAACGAGCTCTTTAGAAGCAGTAAGCCAATAATAACTTTTTTTTTTCAGAAAACATGTATAATGAACTTATTGCAAAATCTTTTTCATAAAACTCAACCTTCCTTGTATAACTAAACTATGCACCACTAGGTAACACTGACAGTATAATGAACTTATTACTGAAAAATATTACCATAATCGCAGTGCCAATAAAAGTATTGAAAGGGAAGTATCAACAGGTACTAGTTTCATTAGTGCAAAATGAATTTGTTCTATATTTGGAACTTTGACTGGCGTACCATGATTCACTCCAGCCTTGATATCAGTTAACAGGTAAATGTTATGTGGAATGGCATCTACATAGGGAGACTATCGGATAAAAAACACTGGCAGAGTAAGGCACATAACAAGCAGGCATCAGGTACCCGCCTGAATTCAAGTCTCTACTGCATACCTATTTATTGATTAAGTTTCTTGAACAGAGCACTTGAAGATCATAGTTATATATAAAAAGATAAATATCCTTGCCTCACAGAACGTTAAAGTCCATCTGAACCATGACGTTGGAGAATCACTTGGCGTCAGTCCAAATCTTCCATATTCATACAAAAGAGTTGATGCATAGACGCATCTAGAGGCCCTTTCATATGAAGATTCCAAAGAAGTACTCCCACAGGATGCAAGCTAAAATGAAGAGAGCAATATATGTAATTGATCTTCTGATCAGCAGAATTTACTAGTCAACCAAGAATAAAGGCTATTGAACAATGAACTAAGCAGGAGTTTTTAAAAATATCTATATTGTTAAAACTGTGAAACTTGTTCAGAGAGCTTCTAATGATTTTGTTAAATATTGAAAGCACTGTTTTCCATATAAGCAAGCCTAAAAAATTCTCTGCAACAAAACTATGTTTTCCCAAATCAAAACTGTTAAGATGGACTTTCGATCAAACACTCCCACTTTTTCCCAAAAGTTCCTAGTAGCTTATCACTTTGACCAACTGCACAATTTCTAGGGAATTGTTGAATGATAAAAAAACTACTCTTGGCTCCAAATCCTTCAATACAGTGTCTAGAATATTAAGCTTCTCAAGAAATAATTCAAATACAATTTTAACATGCCGCCAGAACTTGGGTTGAAGTACAAGGCACAAAAACTAATTCAAGTACCATTCTAGTACACCCCCTTGTCTTAAGCTAAAGCAAGAAGCGCAAATTTTGGTTCAAACACCATTCTAACATGCAACACAAATACAACAAATCACATATCTGTCGCAAAGGAAGGAGGCATTTCTAGACCTTGAGACCTTTCACTCATAACAGCTCTGATTGCATGTCAAAGAAATCAACCAACCCAAATATTCTAGTTGTAGAATGAGGCTAAAGAATGGATCATAGATTACCCTAACACCAACAACTCACAAAGTTAGACATGATAAGTTATCAAGCGAGCACAAATGAATAAAAACCTCCGTCATCAACATGAAACCGAAACTTTAGCCAACAGCATGGGGAACGTTTTACTTAATCAGGAAATGTTCATCCAGTTTATGTTGCCTGGTAACTGCAGAAAAACAGAAGCAAGGAAGCTATACATAAGCCAACCGACATCCTTCATCGCTATCATTTGAGATTTATGCTGAGGTCACCATCACTGTTAAGTGTTTAATTGACTACCACTTCTTCTATAATCCCTCGTTCTAAAAACATTACAATCTTACGGACACAAAAGCCAACGATGCCCACAAGTAGTTAATCAACTGATCTATAGGAATATAAATCCTTAATTATCTGAATTTTAAAACCCACATTTATCTTGACAAGCACCATAGTATTTAGTTATGTCTTTTGACTGTCTAAATTTACACTGCTAACAACTCATTCAACAGAAATCCTCTTGAAGCTCAGGTTCTGCAAGTCAAATTTGCTATCTTTATTTCGGTCTCTGCATAGTAAGAAACATAAATTACAGTATCTCTGTTTGATACATTATCATCCATTATTCTAATCAACAACCAAACATGGACCTTTATGCCACAATAAGCTACAAATAAACCCTAAAGGTGCAATAAACCAATAAACAAAAAGAGGGAAGATAGTGTAATACCCCAGTGATCTTAACAAGCTGACCTTCACGAGCGGCACCGAGGTCAGAGTCGGGAAAGGAGTGTAGAAAGCATATAACAGCAGCTTTATGCCTCCAATTGTATGTATTCCAAGCAATGAAAGTAATGACAAAAGCAGATAGGAAGAGGAAAGAAAGAAAGAAAGAAACGTTGTGGACCACCACGAGTATGAAGACTGAAACAAAGAGACCAATGAAGAAGAGAGGCACGGTAATGTAGATAGCTATACTTGGTACTGGATTCCAATTACTTCGCTTGTTCTGCTCTCTCACTACTTCACTCGACAGGTCGTTCATTACTTACCTTTATCTTACTCTTATCTTTGTGTGTTCTCTGAGCCGAGTTTTATTGATTTAGTAAATTATTACTTAGCCAAAGCACCAAAAAAGAAAAACAGTGACTGAAAAGGCAAAAGAAAAAAAGAAAAAGAAAGAGAAGATGTGGGAGGCTGCTCAGAGAAACGACACATCGTTTCTGACAACACGGTCCGACGAAGGCGACGGCGCTCGTGAAGGATCAAGAATGCAACGGAAAGAGGTGGGACCCTTCTCTTGACCCAAACATCAAAAGATGTAGGATTGGACGTGGTTAGTAGGACCCATCAGCCACTAGAAAGGAAGCTCTGCCGTCGGATACATCGTTTCCTCGGAGCAAGTCGGTTAGAAATGTTTTATGGCATTCGAGCAAGGAACTCCGTTGGTCTGAGAATGTGAAAGGGTCAATTGATAATGAAAATCAGCAGCTTAAAGAGTGAGCTGACATGTCTCACTCTTTCGTCATCAGTAATGCTTCTATCACCACAGTACGAACTCTTGACATACTTTTTAACTACGGAGCATGAAAAAAGATATCAACCACACAAAATTTATGTTCAAGTACATGCGCATATACCCCGATGAGTTTTTTTTTTAATGGAATCATTTCTGTCAAAGTGGTGATTGAATACGTTTGTTTTATATATAGTAAGCATTTCTGTCAAATTGTGATTGTCTATTTTTGTTTTATAGCAATTAGTTCTATATAAGTATTCCCGTATTAGATTTTTCCCAATGGCTAAAACTTCAAATCTGGACTGGTTTTGATCAAGTGTACCAGTTGAACTGAACATCTCACGGAAACAAAATACACAAGCATTGCAGAGAAAACTAAACCCCTAAGTTCTTCCCGATAAGATTACAAACTTTGTGATGGATGATATTGCAGCATTTCTTTTCTCCTGTGTACATATGTTTGTAGCACTTGCGATGTTCTATCTTTCTGCTTGATCTAATCCGTAGAGCTATTAAGTCGTCTGTTTTTGTTTTCCTTTCCTTACTGATGTTACCAAACTCTGCTTCTCAAACTGGTCGAGATTGCAATTTGCAAAGACGTGAAGAAGTAAAACCAGAATTTCCAGTATTAACAACTGCATCAAGAGGCAGATTACTGAAGTTTTCCATTAATGAAGTGTAGCTCCTTTCCCCATTGATGCATTTCATTGATATCTTTTGTTGTGCTCTTTTTTGGCTCATCAAGATGAAAGAAAGTTATTCTCAAACCTCCAGCTAGCTAGCTTCCATGATCTGTGGATGTGTTTATTTGATCAGGCCCAGAATTCCCACCACCTGCAACCACTGCCTGATTGATTGAACAGTTCGTCAGAATCTAGACCCTCCCAATCTTCTTTCGATGTCAAAGATTCAGCAGGTTCCACCATGTTCATCAAGTTGGGTTCTTCTTCAATCCCAAAATATTCAGCCTTTATACTACTATCTTCATCTGACAGAATTCTTAGCACATGTTCTGATCTATCAAATGACGACAAGCTAGGCTTCATTTCTGTTTCACACTTGTTGCTGTCTCCATTGTCTGATTCACCTTCACTGCTGTTCATTCCTGCATCCTGCACCCATCTTTTTCCTTCCTCTCCGGTCTTTTTGGTCAAACCATTCAGCTCCTGCAACTATTCATTTAAGAATAATCTCCAGTCAGCTTAACATTAGAGGATGAAATAGCAATCCGTATACAACAACAACGACGTCTTAGTAGTAATATCTAACTATTCTACACAATCAGATATATACCTGAATTATCAAAGCTTGCTTCTCCTTCTTCAGGGCCTCAAACCTTGAAGCCAAGCTATTGTAATTGGCGTTCAATATGCTGTAATCTCTTTCAAGCTGTTTTGACTTCCATCTAGCTCTCTTATTCTGGAACCATATAGCAACCTGTCGTGGCTGCAACCCAAGTTTTTTAGCCAGCTCCAGCTTCTTCCGAGGCTCCAGTCTTGATTCAGATTCGAACATGGTTTCCAATGATTTAATCTGCTCATCACTGAACCTCCTTTTGTTCTTGATCTTCTTCTTTCTCGTGGTTGATCTGCAGCTTAATGGCTCCGCTACTTGTGGAGAATATTTTCCTTCATCGAACATCTTGGGAGTTGCAAGTCTTGCAGGACTCGACCTCAAATCCTTAAATCACGCTCTAGTCGAGGTAGTCATGGTTGGTGAATATTTTGTGCGTGTGTGTGCTTGGGATCAACAGATGATTCTTCTATTCTATATAATAAGCTATTGATTTTCATAGGAGTATTCTGGCTTCCGGGTCTAACTTATATTGTATTTGGAACTAATAGGCTCTGGTAGGGTACGGTTCGTTTGCTTGTGTGACAATTGTGAATTGTCCATTATCTGACAGATCTGATCTCATCCTCTGTAAGCATGTTAAGGATAAGCTCCAGCCTCGAAAGAAACCTCCAAGCCAATTAAAGCCGGCTTCATTACGTTCTTCCACGGCTTTTATTATTTTTAATTTCTACTGTTAATTTTGCTCATTAAACACGACCATTCAAATAATACATAAAATTAATAAATATGAATTTATCGTAAATGAGTGGTTATTTAATTTTATAATTTTTGTTCTTAATGTGATTCTTTAATTTATAATTTATTTATTCTTAATTATTTGATTTCTTAATATTAATAATAATTAAAAAAAATTATTAAATAGTTTGTTTATATTGATGAATGTGAATGGATGGCATCATACATTTGACCTTTGATTATATATGCAATAAATTAATTTTTTGCTTTTGATTAATAATTTTTATAGTTTAGATTAGCATTAAAAATTTAAGTAAAATTATGAATTTAAAAATATAATTTATT
>JAOQML010000004.1:4042456-4062649 GCA_027568935.1 Erythroxylum urbanii
TTATAATCTAATATGAAATTGAACATATCTAGTGATCAAGCTATGCTTTGTGTGCAATTAAATAATAGTGTCCCTCCTCATTGTCACCAACTCCTTGCTATTCTTGTCCGGAAGCATTCAGTGTCGGCTGCCATGAATCACGCTGTTTCTCTATTGGTTTTCACTAATTTTTATTACATAATGACGTTAATGTTTAATCTAATTAAGGAGATTTCATTTCTTCTCCATACATGTAGTAAAGAGTAACTGGGGCAATGCACGGAGGAGGAGAAGTCAGGACCATCGCAATTGTCTGGTTCGAGTCACATGCAAGTCGACTTGAGCACTATGGATCAACATGGGTCGACTCAGCGTCGCTAGGGAGAGTCTGAACATGCCCGACTTTTGGTTCTATATCAAATTAAACGAAGAAATAAAGGGGATTGCATGTAATATTTGAAGCCAATAAGAGTCGTTGGATAGGAGGACGTAGCTTTCAGCTGTCAGTTATCACGCAATAAAGAGGAAGACATCTAATTTCGTCGTCTTATTATTCTTCGGTTGGGTGCGTTACGTGGCATATGATCACGTGTCGCAGAGCTTATAGTTCAACGTAGCAAGGCTTGTTAAGATAGAAAGGATACGTGCCTGTTGTTGCTTCTTAAGAGTGGCCTGGGGTGGTGGGCCGGGGCATGTCTTTGAACGAAGAGGTCTTTGTCGTGTTCTGGCCACCTGGTACGACAGTCCCTTTGTCCCGAAATAGTCGCTTCACTTGCCAGAAATCCCATCGCCTTCAGGACTCAGGGGAGTGTATAAGCTAAACATTCTTAACTATAAACTTGAATTCACGAGAAATCCCCGTCAGATCAGACTAAGCCTCTTATGGCGGTTTTAAGGTAGTGGATGGGAAGAAGATAAGCTTGGTCTTGTGTTACATAAGTAAATGGAGGATGAAGACAACGGACGACATGAAAGTGACCGCAGTTTTTATTTGTATTCGGCGAAGGGTTATCATTAAAACTTAAAAGCATAGCATTTCTTGCGTCTGAGTTAAGTCTGGAGAAATGGACCAATCTAAAATGATGCGGCGGCTCATGAACTGTCTCAAATGGAGCTGAAGTGAGCTTGTTTTCGAGCACAGTTAAACTGACAAGTGGGCGGCGCTCACGTCACATTAGCTTAGTACTAGATATGAACAGCACAATCTTTAGATGTGATGTAATGATTGGGATTATAATTAGATAAGAACAGCATAGTTAAGAGAAAGAAAACGTCATGCTGAGGAATAATAAAACATAATTCTAACTGGCAATTACTGAACTTAGTAGTGTCTTTTTAATGTACTTAGTAGAAGATACTAAGTTGCAGTCATATTTGAAGATGCCCTTTCCGAAGCTCAGGATTTGAGGAACAACTTGCTGCCAATGATATATAATTGGAATCTTAATGATGATTATTATAATTAGAATAAAAGGCATGTGGCTCTCCAGTGTTGTAAAGGATTCTATTTTTAAAATTTTTAAAATTATTTTTATTTGTAATTTTGATTTTAAGTTATTGATTTAACTATCTAACCCACATTTTAACTCAACTCGAACAAGACACTAAATTTTACAGTTTTTAATAATTTATGTTAAGTTAAATTATTTGAATCAGGTTTTAAAAACGAATTAAGTGTTCATGTTTATATTTTTTTATTAGTTTATATATACTTTTATAAAACACATTTTATTAATATTAATCTTTTAACGATCGTTTTTCTGAAAAATTTTCAAAATTAAATATTTCTTTAAAAGGGGTTAGATCATGGAAAAGTCATCATATAGCTGCGTTGTAATTGGCAATACTCAAATCAATAGTGCTACAGGCTGTTGCATCCTGGGCTTCTTGAAGTTCAAGGATTCCGGGTCCTTTGTAGGACCTTGACAGAGAACAACATAGACCCAAGAAAATAGTCAATTCAGTACAAGGGCCGAAATTGGAGTAAAAGAGTTCAAAGGGCTTCCGCTTCCTTTTCAAGGGTCAGAGGTCCAGATGTTGAGTTGAACACTTGAACTTGACTCTTGTCATTCTTGTTTCAACAACAGTTTCACAGCGAACGTGGGATCCATATCATAACTTTGTAATTTCAAACTTAGCCAATTAATCAGGAACAAGATATATGATTGGAATTTAATTTGGAAGTGACAGTTCTTTTTGAAAATTAATTGATATCATAACGTTAAGGTCGTTCCATATGCCCTTTTTGACCTCACATCAACTAGGGTGACCATGAGGCAACTATTTGAAGCTCGAAGCTAGCTAGCTATGGAAGTAACACGGAATGAATAGCATAGAGATAGGAGCAGCTACCGAATAGTAAGTAAAGCGATGACCTGGAATCTCTGTACATGCAAAGCATAATCAAACAAAGAGGCCTTAGCCTTACTGTACTTTGACTATGCTTTTCTTCACTAATTAGAATGGCTGCAACCTAACCTATGGTGATTTTAGGTGCTAAAAAAGTCTTCCCCTCTAGTACAGGTAGTTTGTTAATCATATCCGATTAAATTAAACCTATCGTGGGGGAGTGTGTGCATTGACTGCTGCTAGCCCTTAAAAGATTTTTGTAAGCTTGTTTTGGCTTTACAGAGAAACGAGTATCACTCATCTTTCTCGATGTAGGCACCAAATTGACTTGAACAAAAAAGCTACCCCACAAAAGTTTTTCTTTTCCTCCATTTCAACTACTCCTCCATTGAAGCCACCACTGAGTGAGACACGAGCGTAGAGAAAAAGAAAGATGGCACGTGACCATGCATTTTGTGGAGAGTGAAACATACATACCCATGTAAGTAAATACTGTCCTGACTATTCCTAAACTACATATAAAAAATGTTGATGAGTTGTAGATGATCGAAAAGTTTTTGTTGGGTTGTGTTAATAACACTCAAAATTATTATAGTATAGAATACAGAAATGTAAAAGGAGTCGACAATCTGGGAAAGAGATGCAGGATTTGACATTTACGTGTTGTTTCTTTCCCACTTTTTTCTCTCTCAGTCCGCTGGGTTTATATATAGAAACACAATTTTCAAGACTGTAAAGCGTTGAAATCTGGAGCCAGTATCGTCCTCTCCGTTTGTCACTCTGATGTACAGTAAAGGGTGAGAGAGAGAGAGAGAGAGAGCGCGACAGATTTGTGTAAAGTTGATAAGTATGGCAGCACATTATACGGGCAACCAACTTCACATGAAAACAAAACAAAAACCCGCTTCTCTCTTCTCTTTCGCAAGAATGGAACCTCCAGTACTGCTCTCCATTTCAATTCTTAACATTCCTATAAATCTTTTCACTTACTTTAGGACTCACCACAACCCATAACTCATTAACCACTATTAAGTTTAATTGATCATGAAAGACCCCTCCACATTCCCTCCATTGTTGATTCCATTTTGCGATTGAACCTTAGAAGCAAGCATATGTTCATATCTCCTGTCTTCGTGCTGTCCAAGGTACTATGCGGAGCCAAAAACTTAACGAAAACCCAACTCATCTCTTTACGTGTTGTAGATCCGAACCCAGAAAGCATTTTTAACTTTATTTGGGAATCAAATTTCCTTACTAACGGGTAAAAGAGGAAAAGAGAGAGACATATCACACTAGACACAGAGGCAGAGAAAACAAAGTTGGACCCATGGGAATTAAATGAGATATGTTGTGTATGGGAAGATGGCCGTGCCATGTCCCTATCTGGACACCAAGAAAAAGTAGAAGCCAGGTTTTTAATAAGCCAAACAAACTGCCATCACAAGGTCACACGGTACCACCTGCGCTCCTTCGCTCCCATGGTTTTAGATTATAATTATTAACCTTAATTGTACTCATACTCTATAGTAACGTTCCTATCACATTTTGAGAGCAATGAAAGCCGATGGCACCGAGATTTGAATCTGGCCCGAAACGTCTATGTATTACCTGCAAAACAATGGCAATTTCAAGACAAGAGAAGAGCAAGACCATCGATCTTTCTAGTTTTGTATTTAAGAACCCCTAGTATTTAAAGCGTTGCATGAAAACAATACGGTCATTTATGAAGTCCCAATTCATGTGCAATTGCAAACGAAACACAATAAAGAAAGACGAAATAAAAGGAAGAAACGAATTTAACAAATATAAAACTAACCCTTTTTGATAAATAAAAATTGCAAATCATTTGACCTAAGAAATGTAAAAACTAACAAGAGTCGCCGACGAATTGGGAAGAAGAGGGTAAAATGGCAAAGTGAAAGGGAAAGCGTGGACCCCTGATCATGCCTGTCGGTCATCGCCTCGAATTCCTCGCCTCTGGCTGAAAGTGACACGGCAGACGAGGGTTTTTCTTTTTCTCAATATTTTTAAGACTTCCCTCTAGTATTCCTTTTTTTTTTTTAATGCATAATTCCAAAATGCAATTAATTGAGTTCAAAAAGGTGATGCCATATTAAATGGGGCTTGCTATTATCGGGCAGCTAAATAACTCAACCACTCCTCTGACTCAATTCTAGGCCTCCTTTACTTTTGATTCCTTTTGGATTCAATTATTTTATATTATCATGACTTAAAAACCAAGAACAAGTCACTGAATGCAGCTTTTGAATCATGGGACGGTCTCAGCATCCTACGGTCCATAATGGGTATTGGTTCCTTTTGTTACATAGTACATAGACAGCAATTGTTTTAACAGTAGTTCATGTTTGATGACACCATCAGCCATCACACCTAAACTCTCCTCTTCCAAGCCTCGGGGTTTCAGTTTCACACACACACCCAATCTTGTACGAGGTGTTGATCATCACAAATCATCCAACGGTAAATATAAGTTTAGACAACAGAGGCATACTGTACATATACACATATTGTCATGTTTGACAGTGTGAGTGTGTGTATAGAGGTACGGAGAGAGAGAGAGGGTGCATGGGGTCGTGGTCATTTCTGGAACTGAGAAACCAGCTGGTAGGGTCAAGTCTGCACCTATCTTTTGTCTTTTGCTAACGTTGGTGTTTGTTTCCACTGTTTTTTACTCTTCTTATAACCCCCCATACCATTATCATTCTCTTCATCATCTCATTCATCATGACCCCCCACCTCTCTCTCTCTCTCTCTCACGTCCCCCTTGAAGATAGGCGAGAGTCTTGGGGGATAAAGAGATAAGATACAAAGCTAGAGAAATCCACACAAACTCACAAACCCACCAACAGACAGATTCCCCCACCTCTTTCTCTCTTTATTTCAGTTTCTGTCTCTCTGTTAGAAGAATTGAGAGTGCAAAGGGAGCTTCTTTTTTGAGGGGAATGTTGTCTGGCTCGAGGACACTTGTAAAGATCGACTCTTTCAATTATGTGGTACAGATCAAACATGCGTTGCGGTAGCATGATAAATCCACCATTGTTCAGTGTCGTCGGACCAGGCTTCATTCCCCCCAATTATTGCTTCCGCAAAAATTTGTCTTAGGTCGTGACCATGCGGATGGGGTACGTGTAAAGGTTTGGTTTTTCTGACTCCATTTATTGGTTAAATTTTCTGTATCTTATTCGTTTCAGGAAACAAGAATTGTTGGCGCTTTAAGATTTAAGGGCCTTCATTTTTCGTCTAATTAAGGTTGTAGTGGTGGTGCAGATTGGTGTAATGATGAAGGGTTTTGACCAACTCGAAGAAAGAAGTTTCATCATTATTCCTTTTCGTTTTCTTTTTCTGATCATGTGATGATGGTGTTATCTTTTTTGTACGTGTCAGTAACACTCTAAAGCCTCTTGTAGTTCATCATTAGCTAGATTTCCCTCATGATGACTTCCAAAATCTGATCCATCTGTTTTTTTGTTTTTCTATTTCAGATCTGGTTTTTTGAAATTTTGATACAGATTTCTATTTCTTCTTCTTTACACACTCTAGGGTTTCCTTCTTCACTTTTAAAATCTTTGGCTCCGATCTCAAGAATCAATCTTTTAGAAAGGGCACGGCTGTGTAAAGATGTAAAACCAAGAAAACGACGCCCTTTCTGTCATCATTTGAAAAGTCTTGCAGTTCTGTTGTCATGGAAATAGGAAAAAAAGAGAGGATACAAGTTAAGACGTACCATTACCAAGATGCCTTTTCCTTGATGTGAAATAAAAAAATATATTTGTGCTTATCATGTTGTTGTTGACGTCTGATGTACTAGCTTATGTTTGGTAACAGCTTGAGCTTTCTTACTGAACGACCTTTCCTATTTCTGAGACCCAATCAGATTACTATTTTAACTTCACTCTACGTCTACCTTCCCGTCCCATAGACAATCAACCTGCATTTAGAGCACTGGATGAGTAAGTTTAAGTCAGCAAGTTCACAATGTAACTTTCCTGCATTAGTTTTTGTTTCCTCTTCCTTTGGTGACTGATGTATATTATGCATTAGTCCTATCTTATCTTGTCCCTTCAGGTGTGGAAAATTGAGCACAGGACAACGAATTTTCAGTAAATTTTCGCGATGTTGACGCAATGTTTAGCAGAAATCCAAGAATGCTGTCTTCGCTTTAAACCCTAATTCTCCTGAAGAGATATGAAAGATCACTTTGGAAACCAAGATTGATGTTTACTCTATTTCTTTTACTCTTCATTCATACCGAGGAATTAGTATCCGTGCTTTGATATACAATAATGGGTTCGCCATTTGAGGGTCACAAGAACGGCGAGTAAGATTCTAGAGCAATACGTTACACCCTATACACTGTCACTGAGCAAAATTTCATGTATGAAACATGGTATGGAATCTAGGAGGCAAATGCTTTTTTATTGTATCTGTACCTTGGATAAATTGTAAATATTTCTGCGAGTTTTGGTACAGACTGGTTCTCCTTTGCTGTCCCCCAGACATTTTGTTATAGTCCTCGTGGAGATGGATTGTGTCAATCGTGTCTCCCTAAAGATCTGCCTTTTAGTTTATTGAATCTTTTTGACTTAGCAAAACCTAAACTGAACCACTTTCTGCTTTAGTTTTTTCAGTGATTTTAGCTTTTACTTGGAACGAAGGGAAGCTCTTTGGCCCATGTTTTATCAATTCCGATAAAAGTTTTATGACCACAACTTTTTGTGAACGATTGGTATACCTACAACTTGACCATAATACTTTGTACTATTAGATAGATTTTGAAAAAGACCTGCAGTATTTACTTCCACAAGTAGGTTCACCAAAACCTACGCCTTGACAATTGATGTGGGATCCAATGCCAACCCAGGCTATATTGTAATTTGTGGAATTTCACAGATTCAAAAGACGATTTGGGGTAAGCTCAATGTTTTACGCGCGAAAAGTGAAAGAAAAAAAAGGAAACCTTGGCTGCAGCTAAAGTCAATGTGAAAGCTAGCTAAGCACTCTAAACACCATCACTTTTGTACTTTTAAGTGCAGTTATTGTTTGAGAAGTTGAGATCGTTTTAGATCTCCAGCTGCGTTGTTATACATCTCTTTTTGTAAATATTTTGGTTTTCGATGATGAATATGAAATGAAACTATGCAACTCATTTTTTGGTTCCTGATACTGAAAATTCAAGTTTTGAGCAGAAAATTACAACTACAAATGCTGTTGGAATACCATAATTATAATATTGCAGTACTCTTGTAAGAAGCCTTAAATGGACAATGTTATGAACAGAAATGAAGAATCATTGTAACTAAATCTGGGTTAGTAAAAGTTAGGCAGAATCTCTACTTACCTTGTTTGTAGCGTTCTGAGCAAGTTCCTATTGCAAAATTTGCTGCTTCTGACTCCCGCATGAGCCGAGGCCTAGTACTTGTATCTGGACTATGTTTCAACGTGAATGAGAGAGACTTAAACATACTGTCCGGACCTAAAAGGCAATAAGCTGGTCTAGCCCATACCTGTTCTTCACAAACTTGTAGATTGTTCATGTAAGTTACTATACTGGACCCTATGGATTGGGCCAGTCCTATACCCAAGTGGGTACCGTCAAGAAAATTATAGTGACAGGAAAGTCAAAGCCAAATAATTGTACTATATATAAATATTGGAAGTTGACACCTTAAAACAAATTAGGTGATCCTTTTTGTAACTTTAAACTAAGTCATCACTCAAAGTCCGGAACCAATGAGAACGGATACAGATCATAATTATAAATGCATTTTGCAGGCATGCATGAGTCATGAGTGACAATATTGCTTCCGATCCCTCTTTTTGTTATGTTTTAAAATAGAAAGGGTGTTGATGACTTGGAACAAAGGCTAATGATGTTCCATGGACGACAAGCTAAGGACCTAAGGTTCGTGATAAGTGCGTGTTGGTGCTGGGTGGTCTAGACCGCAATCATTCTTATTCACATCATTGACTTTAAGTCGACGATGATTTCATCAACCAACATTATCTATCCGAAATGATATAAATGTGGAAGAATAAACCGTCTGAAACTTTGACGCCAGCTTTTCGCTTTTCTCCCAAAAAGCGACTATCACTCACTCCCTCCACTTTCTATTATCCACTTCTCCTAACTTTGCATCTTTACTGTTTTCTCTCCACCACCGCATCTTTGGGTCTTCTCTCCTTGAGTC
The DNA here is from genome assembly GCA_027568935.1 of Erythroxylum urbanii. NCBI lineage: Eukaryota > Viridiplantae > Streptophyta > Magnoliopsida > Malpighiales > Erythroxylaceae > Erythroxylum > Erythroxylum urbanii. The sequence continues at coordinate 4,050,994 of JAOQML010000004.1, forward strand.
CTCGTCTATACCTATCACATAAACATTATCGTTTCTTTATTGTCATCGAGGAATGGGATAGCTTCTTCTTTCAAAGTTGAGGTGTACTTCACGTACAAGCAGCAACTACTCCACTTGATGTCTCCCTTTTAACGTTTTTATTGCCATATATTATCTTCCTTTAACAAAGGTATTTGATTTGATTCTTCCAAAGAAACAGTATTACCTTCATGTTCATCGAATATATATATATAGTGAGGATTTCTATCAGCTTTCCGCCTAAAAAGCTATTCGAATTTTCAACTTCCTTTTGCGCTCCATCTTGCACTCAAAAACGTGGAATCACCCATTTCAAGCGTCGCTACATTCTGGCCCGACAGAATGGTAGAGGGGTAAATTACGGTTTAATCTTACTCAGCATTTTAGAGAGAGGGCCTCGTGTCCGATGCGTACAAGGAGCCACCATATTGGATGAAACTCCCACACTGCCGTTACCGGGACTCGAACATGAGACCTTACACTCAACAACTTCCTTGAAAACTAGTTGAGCTATCCGCGCGGGCCTCCATCTATTTCGATACAAAGTATAAATTCTAAAACGTTACATAATTATATAAATCCTTAATTTAGAGGGATATTGTCGCCTATTGATATTTTAGATACAAAACGAAAGCCAACGAAGTTACTAAGGACCTAAGCTTAATGGCTACCTTTTCCTTTTGTATTTGGTACATATGGACCATAATTTATTTAAAATATCTGGTTATGGAGAAAAACTCGCGTATAGAGAATTTGAAATCAATCAGTCAAGTGATTCAATTTATTATTTCTTAAAGTATCATGCTTTTCAACAAATTTCAATTTGGCCCTAAAAGAAGGAGAATCTAAACGACATTATAGTCCCACCAAATTTGACATCTTTCGATTTAAATCGGATATCTCCGCACCAAATTCATCATGGACCCCAATGGATAGGGATACTTTTGTCATTCTGTCCCCGATTTTTATTCTTCTTCGGCACGACTGCGAGCACGCTGTGGGCACATATATATTCAGTTTCCTACTCCACTAGATCCATCTGCCGTGCGATTTCAGCGTTAGCCTCCCTTCAATGCATCCAAGGGCTGGAAAAGAACTGCACTCGGGCGAGAAAAAGAGGAGAGAGACTTTGATTGATGTCTACGTGGATTTGTTGCAGACGTGCTATTGGCTGTCCCTTACGATTACTGACACCAAATTGTCGGCTATGCTGATGATTCACAGTCCCACTTCCATCCACTTGTCCTCCTATTCTCAACTCGCCTTCCACGTGTCTTACACCTAAAAAACGCTTGCATTTACTAACCTGCCACTCATAGGAATCGTACTACGGAGCTACAAGTCCGTTAAGAACAGGGGATTTCCTATCCCAGCATCACAAATCATCATTCGCAGCATCAAAGTTGACAATCGGCGGGACCACCAAATCCAACGTCTGGAAACACGAACGCGAAGTTGCGAAATTGATATTGTTCGCAGGTAATGAAAACCCACTGACTCTTTCCTACCCGCGGAACTCTTCTCCGTTGATGATTCTATATAAAATCTTGGACTTCTGTTTCATGGCTTGTATTATTTTTTGGTATTCCAACATCAGATATGACCGACGTCCCAAGATCGCTTAGATACTCTACTCCTGCCCTCTTCAAACAAGCCATTATAGTATTCCCCTGGCAGTTTTACTTTGTTTTCTTGTCCCAGCGCTAGTTAGGTTTTGTCTTCTGCTTTTTTTTTTAATCTGCGGAAGTTAATAGTTTAGAATTGTTATTATTATGGGTAGCCGCGATAAGAGTTTGAGAAACTTTCACTTTCACCTACCCAATAATCATCATCATACCAGTAGTCATGGAAGCAATAAGAAGCCAGAGAGAGATGTGCCAAAAGGGTGTTTGGCAATTAAGGTTGGTCAAGGAGAGAAGCAACAGAGATTTATAGTGCCTGTCGTATACTTCAATCACCCTCTGTTCATGCACTTACTCAAAGAAGCTGAAGAAGAGTATGGGTTTGATCAGAAGGGTACAATCACTATCCCTTGCCATGTGGAGGAGTTTAGGTACGTTCAAGGCATGATTGATCAAGAAAGGTCACTACATCAGAATCATCATAATGTTTTGTGTTTTAGGGTTTGAGGTTATGTTAACCGTGGAGCCAAACAGTGCTCGATATTAGGTTTATTTTGATGGATCGGTATCTTAATTTTATGGATGTCTAAATTCTGGGTCAGTTTTCTTTCCTTTTTTTTCCACCTTTTCTGTATGTTGAAGATGATGATCAATATTATGCGATAATGACAACAAAAGAACACAAAAGTTCTTGCCTTTTGAATTCTGAGTTTTGTTTTCCGTTATATTCTTTCCATGCTGGACTAAAAAAGATAGATCAAATAATTTTTCTTTTCTCTTTTTTTTTTTACTTTTGTTTGCTCCATTGTTGAAGATGGTTTGTTTAATGGTGGTGATGGCATCATTAGAGGAACACCGAGAGTGAAAGAATAGACCAAAAGCCAACCATAAGTGCTAGTTGCTTTTTAACCATTAAATTAATTTCTTAGGTCAATGGCAGTATATGCAGAGTTTCAACATACAAAATCACGATGCAGCTCGCACTCATCATGAATCAGACTAGTTCTTGTTCACATTTATATGGGACTAATCTCCTTTCCCAATCTTACCAAGCCATGTTGAAGCCTGGTTAAAGCTGTGAAATCACCAGTCTAGTAGATAGAGTTCGTGGACACTGATTGGTAACTAATCTGTAGTAGGATAAGAAGGAATGGAGATAATGAACAGATGAGAGATAATCCTTACGAGTCATAACTCACTAGTGTCAGAATCGGAAAACTATTAACTGTAAAGCATATCCGTGGATTAGCTAGTTGGACAGCATTGAATTGGGTACGTAACTAAATGGTCAAAGAATCAAAGACAGGCAAAGGGTTTGGTCATTGGTGGCCTGATCTCCTCGTTTTTTTTTTTTCTGTTCGATTGTTCCACCCTTTTTGGTCTAGTAGGAGACTGACATCAAATATAAAACCATAATCAAAAGTTCAAAACCGAAGAAGAGTTCTTTAGAGACACCTTAAATTTGTAAAAAAATTGTTTGGATTGAATTTATTATTTGAATTATTAGAGATATTTGACAATTACGTAATGCTGATTCGATATATATATATATAACAAGAGTGTCTTCTTAATTGAGGCTAATGAGGTTCAAGAATAGCTAGTGTGACTGCGATTAAACATCTTTTGGCAACATTTACGTTACAAGTTGGGAAGTGTGAAAGGCCAGAGAAAGACAATGTTGTGGGCCTTTCTGGTGGGATATGACTGGTCCCGGAGCAGCTGATGCCAATCCTAATCTGTGTATTATTGAATAGCTTTGATCTTTTTGCTTAAAACGATTAATTAGTTGTGATAAGGAATTGTTTGTCATTAGTTGTGATAATGATGTCACATCTTTACCGATAACGATTGATTTAAACTCTCTTAAACAATAAATAAATTTGTTTTGTTTTTTTTCTCGATATGGTGCTCAGTACTTTCGTTACTTTATATGGTGCTCACCACTCTCTTTAGTTAGGTGTAATCTTATGGAAGTAAAGCCACCGCTATTTATATCACCAAAGAATCACTTACGTACATTATATGTCCCATCTCTAAAAAAAAATTTGAACCCTTCTAAAATCTAGAGGAGGAATCCATAGCGTGCTGAATATGAGCGACGGTCGGTCACAGCACCTAAAAGTGCTTCGAATCCAATCAAACTGAGCTTCTTATCAGAATCTCTGATCCAACTGTTGAATGAAGAAGGTGTATGGTTCATGTGCAGCTCCTGCAGTAACGGGATGGGCAGAAAAATAAAAGATCCGACCCAAGTGCTAAAGAAACTTATCTATAGTAGTATACGTACCTGCGCCAACTGATGAGTTGAGATGACTACGTTACCATTGCCCTCAAAATGTTCAAAGGCATTCGCGAGAATTGTTTTCCATTCCGCACGAGCCTCTAATGTATATGGACTGATTGCTGCTGCGCAAAATTCTTCAAAATACATCCTCCTGCGAGCAAGGGGTGCCATCTGCGAGCAAGGGTTTCAGGTCATCAAGAAGATCCATCAGGCCTTTAAATGCTTTCAGCATACTTACCGCGTCAGGCATTTTATTAACTCCCGACTTCTCCATTGCATCAGTTGCATTTTGTAGTAGCGCCTGAAATTCAGCATAATTAGCATCTCAATCACAAACAATCCAAAACAAGCTTGTGGAATACTGCTAATTACCCTAGTGAAATTTTCAAGTGAAACACCATTTTCTTTAGGCTCCAACAACTCATATTGAGCTCTTAAATATGCAAGCTCATCCTCCGGCAAAGCTTTTGAAAGAGACTAACAGGAAGAGAGAAGAGAGAAACCAAAAATCAAAGCAAAGAAAATAGTAATTTGTAAGTTCGAAGGAAATCAATAATAAAAGATACATATATATGGAGAAGAACATATATACCATTAGTGCCGCCTGTTTGAAAGGTGTAGCATGTAGGTACACACTGATACGCTTATAAATCCATATGTCTAAAGGTAAAGAATGACTGCTATTCCGCAACCATGGATGAGCTTCAACCATGTCAGTTTAGTTAGTTTAAATAGATAGAATAATGGAAGATGAACGTACCAATATACATATTTTACTTACTAAGAGCTTGGACAGCCGTCATTCTTTTCTTTCCATCCTTATTCAGGAGCCTCGTGACAAAGTCTTTTGCATCTGGAGAGATAGAAGTCCACTGTGACTCATCAAAATCTGGATCAGAATACACCACTTCTTCAAGAAATACCGAGTCAGTTGTTCCCCTGAAAGGTCGGCTTCCACTTAGCAGTTCAAAGGTAATAACGCCAATGCTCCATAAGTCTGCCTGCAGGCTGTAACATTCCCTATAGACTTCTGGTGCGGCATGGTATGCACTTCCAATAGCCTCAGTAAGTCTTTCGTCTGCATGGATTTGTTAGTAAAAGGTAAGAAACAAATAGATACAGAACAATGTAAGATTTTTGTATCATTACCTGGCTTGAGAAAGTTTGAAAGACCAAAGTCGATAAGTTTTATATCAGCGTCTGGTTCATCGGAAGTTAAAAGGATATTCTGTCAACGAAAAAGAAGATAAATCAATATTATGCGTATATCAGAAAGCTGTATTTAGCCGGAACAATTAATCATCAAGCTGTAGGCGGAAACCTCTGGCTTTAGGTCACGATGTATAACGCCTTGAAGATGACAAAACGCAACCACAGACAAAATTTGAACGACTAGGGCTTTTGTTTCTTGTTCGTTACATCGTTTTCTTCTGCACCATAGAAGAACCTTATGTAATCATTCATCTCGTCCAAGAAGCCTCGGGATATCTGATGTACATTGATAATGAATATCAGAAAATTCATCGTTTCTACCTTTTCACAATTTTCTCTGCTAGCTCGCCACCGTCGCACTTCCTGAAATAAATACCAAAGGAAAATAAAATCAAAACAAAAAGCGTCACAATTGTGCAACTACAATAATGAAAGCTGACGATTCCGATCAGTAGAACTTTTGGGGCATAGGGGACAGTACAACAAAATTGTTTGCAAGTTACATTAAAAAGTTTGGGAAGAAGGTAAGAGAAGACATACTCCATGACAATGTAAACATAATCGGCATCCTCACAAGCTTCGTAAAACTTGACCACATTCTTATGCCCTGACAGTGCTCTCATTATGCTTACCTCCCTACGAACATCAGCATATGCTACGGCTGTTGCCAACTGCAAAACCGATGAGGTAGCAACAATTACACAAAAGATTCCGCCTAAAGATATCTGTAACCAAATGTCTAACAGACTAGACATTTAATAGACTCCTGAATTTCAATTGTAGGTGCTATTCCATCACAAAGATGAGGAGCTAAGAGAGACAAACCACTGAAAGAAGTAAGGATTCTGTAGTAAGAAAAGTAAATTGGAAAAAAAAAAGATTAGTTGTTGTAGTCAAAATTCAGTAACTAAAATTGGCGGGAAGAAGTTAGTTGGTGTGATCAAAAGTCAGTTACTAAAATTGGCGGGAAAGAAAACTAGTTATTTATGCTGCTATCAAGAACTTGATTCTTGATTCTTGGTTCTTGGGAGTGCCTTGTTTCAACAGTGACGATTGAGAATCACTGAGTTTTCTTCCAACTTTAAGCATTCTGCTTCCATCATTTTGTTTCATTAGCAAAGAACAAAACCATTAAAACAACACAGATACATAATAAAGTATGGGCATTTTGATTGTACCCTTGCTTTGGAAATCATCTTCACCGCGACAATCTGATCTCTGAGCTCACCTAACTTCACTTTTGCTGAGAAAGTATGGGCAAAACCCCCTTTCCCGAGAGTTTTTCTAATCTCATACTTAGCTTCAAACGTCTGACTGTAACCGAAGTTCATGTCTGGCGGCAGTTGTTGCTCTGACTCTGGAATCGGCGGCTGTTGTTGCTCTGACTCAGGAATCGGTGGCAGCCTCTCCCTACCGTCTCTCAACCGATTTGCGAGCGCCTTGGCAATGTGCCGTGGTGGAGTCATCGACGGGATTGGTCGCTGGATGGTCCTCCTCGGCATGCACTCTCCCGCCGGCCACGGTGGCATCTCTACGCGTGGGCTGCGATATGAGGATCGAGGATGACTGTCCCTGACTGAAGGACCGGGGTCGTTGCGCGACGATGACGGAAGCGGACTAGGCTTGTGGCTGGGGGGTGGAGAACGAGGAGGCATGTCGAATTTGACTGATTTACCGCGTGAAGTGGACTTCGGAAGCGGATTAGGACTGTGGGTGGCAAGAGGAGAAAGACTAGGCTGGCTCCCGACTGATGGAGTGGCATCTTGATGAGACATTGAAGAAAGACTAGGCAGGCTCCCGACTGATGGAGTGGCATCTTGATACGACATTGACGGAAGCGAACCAGGCCGGGATGTCAATCGGTGTGGGGGCCGAGGAGGAGCGTTCATGAATAACGGAATGGGGTCGTCACGCATTGACGGAAGTGGATTAGAGAAGGAGCGAGGGTATGAGGACGGAGGAGGACTATTCCCTACTGACGGAACAGGGTCGTTACGCGGCACTGGAGGAACGGGGTCGTTGGGCGGCATTAGAGGAGGTGCTATGGGCAGGTCTCGTTCGACGAGAGGAAAAACGTGGGGGGGCTTGCAGAAACACTGTCCCATATCTGAAAAAAGATATTACACCTCTGTATCTGATCAGCGATCAGTCAAAGATCACAAAAGCAAAACTATAGAAAGAAAAGAATAGAAAGAAAGAAAGAATCGAGTCAGAGAGAGGGCAGGAGAGTTTCAGCAAGGCAGAGACAGAGAACAAAAGCAAGAGCGTCACACGTACATATAGGCTGGAGAAAGTATAACAAGCAAAGCATCATACATCACGCGATGCAATCTTGCACCGTTAGATTGTGGAATCAGCATTAAGAATTAAAAACTCAGTTGAATGCGTGGAAGCCTTCTTCAAGCTTTTTAAGCGGAGGGTGGAAAGATCCATGAGAATTTTCTGCTAAACTATACGATAAAACACCTGAGTGTAAATCAGTCGTCCCAAATCATTGGATATTTTGACGCGTGGCTTATTTCTGCTTAAGTTGAGTATGACTTACCATGCAGTGTTTGCTGTAGACGAAGGGCTGGTGAAAACAGCCGAGTCACCCAAGACCCGACTGTCAAATCGGGTCGCTACTATTCTGAAGTCTTTTTTTGTATGAAAATTGGCTCCTGAAGCAAGAAGCAAGAAACCTCTTCCTTATATATTATCATAATTAGGTTTTTTTTTTTTGATAACAGTTTAACTGTCATACCCGCCACTCTTTGATAACAGCGTAACTGTCGTCGGACCAACTAACTTCTTCCCGCCAATATGTACTACGGATAGTACGAATTCCTTGCTTCATTAAGCTAGACATATAGTTTCTGAATCTCTGACCAGAACGTTGTTTTCTTGTTCTGTTCCGTGGCTTCCTGGACTCCATAATTGCTTTTATAAGATTCCTTTTATGGTGCAGATACGAAGGAGATGCAAAAGCCGTAGTTGTGTAAATTTTGTCATCTTCGATGTGTTATACATTGTGATATAATTAAAGCCAAAAGTTTCCTCCTACAACTTGATGATATATTGAGGTTAATACTGCATTTGGCATTTAGATTCCTAAGATTACATTTTTTTTCTTTCACATAATATCCTTTTAATTTCTGAAGATGCAGATGCTGATATAAAGGTCTTTCTAACTTTATATTTTTGATAAAAAAGAATTAATTAAAAAGATAAAATTTATTCAATTTTGTAATATTTATTAAAGTGTTAAAAAATAAAATTAAAATATTTCAATATTCAATTTATTGCGAAAATAAAACTCTTTATTAACTGTGACAACTTGACGCTCTTTATTAACTGTGACAACTTGACGACCCGTATCAAATAAATTTTTTTGCTACTTGTGTAACATATATATTGATCTTGTCATATATAAAATTAATAATTTAATAATTTTAAAATTATTCAATAACCTCTCGTTTTTTTGGTTACGAATTTTAGTCAACTTTGAGTAGCCAAAGACTAATTTTTATCTACAAATTTCAATTTATAGCCAAAGAAAATGTAGCATAAATACCTCCAACATTAAAACTATTAGTTACATTTAGAATATGCTATCTAAAAATATTTGGTGAAATTTTTTAACTATAAACTTATTTTCATAACAAAATGTTTGGCAACATTTTCTAATTGTTAACTTATTTTCGTAGCTAAATACCTTTCACTATGAAAATTTTACTATAGTTGAAAGACACAGACCCTTAGGTATAAGCTACGAAAATGAATTTCATACTTAAAACGATTTTGCTATGAAAATATTTTTGTGGCAAAAAAAGAATAACAATAAAAATGACATCGATTTGATAACTTAACAACACTCCTCTCATCTGTTTTCCGGTAGTTCCTCATCTATTTTCTCCTATAGCTCCCTCGGCTTTTCCTCTTTCTTTGTCTTCTAGCAACTTCGTCTGTTTTCTCCAACAACTTGCTCATTTATATTCTCCAGCAGCTCTCTTGTCTATCTTCATTTGTCTTCATCTATTTCTGGGTATGTTATGTACAACACTTGTTGTTCTGTGTAATCATCCCAAGTATTTTTTTCTTTATCTTTGTCTCTTGTGCTTACAACTCTTTTTAGAATGGTAGGTTTTACTCTCACCTTTGCTTCAATAGGTAGGAGGTCCTCCACTAAGAATTCAAGACTGTTGTCATATCGTTGTTCTTTGTCTTCATCAAATAATGTTCCTAAACAATTCTATCTCAGTCTCTATTCAATATGAGAATCGGTGGGAACTCATCACTTCTCGTCTGATAACATGTGTTGCTTTATGATCTATATATTGGTCTGTGTATCACAATTTAATGAAGCAATTGTGTTTCTACACTTCAAATAGACCAATACTTATCTCACTAAATTGCTACTAGTTTATTTCGTGATTGTTTGATCTACATCTTTGTTCAGTTCTGAATTCCTCCCTATTTTTTGTTATGACTCAGTTGCTGGGTATTGTGCATGCAATGTCACTGAGGTTGTAAGCACAAGTATGAGAGCTGTAAGTTCTTTTTGCATTATACATAGTGGTCGGTAGATGCTGTAGAATTTGTGATTCTTTCCAAAAGTTCAATTGGCAAAATTATTTTATTTTGTGCAGCTTAAAAATGCAAAGATACCAGAGTGTGAATTCATAACCTTACCAAATGGTCTGAAGTTCGTAAACAAAGTTCATATGCGCCTCAGACTTTCTTTTTTTTTAAGATTATCTCTATATGTATATATATTCTAATAGTTTCTGCATAAAAATACAGCAAAAGTTCCACTCTTCGTGTGGATTATACAGTGAAGCATGAAGCATGTGGATGATGGTGTTTTATACACATAAAATTTATTTAGTTCTGCTTGGTTGTTATGTTCTTCAGTTATTATGACTTGAAGTTTGGAGGAGGCCCCAAGGCTGCGAAGGGATCGAGGGTGTAGTACGTTGTGATAGTCCAGTTAAAGTCAAATTTGACTTCACAACCTTTAGATAAATCATAACTAATTTATGATATATTGATCATAGCTTTTATTACTAACTTTTGTAACTTTAACATTAACAAGTTATGTATGGCATCCAATAAAACACTTACATTAGTTAAGCTTCAGGGGATAGGTAGATGCTGCATGGAGCTATTATTTCGTTTACCAAATTTCACAAAAATTTGAGTACTCAAGATGATTAAGAATACAGGAAAAAAGCGTCAAATTTTAATACAATAGTATGCGTCACTAGCAAAATGTTAACAAAGACATTTTATTTTTGTTAAGTTCTGATCATATTTTTGCGTTATCCAAATATAGTTGATCCACTTATTCTCTTTTTAGGTTCATTATATTGCCAAATGGAAAGGAATCACGTTTATGATTGGCAGACAACGACTTGGTGTTGGAGGTGAAACAGTAAGTCTTAAATTCTGCACTTTTAATCATTTTGAGTTGTTACATGTTGAAAAGAAAACAACAGAAACTAACCTGTAATTTGAAGAGCAGCTGCAATAATGGACCAAGAATTTAGGTTGAAGAAATCAAATTGAATTAGGACTCTTTAGAAGCATGAGCTGTAATAGCCAAAAGTAAAAAACAATAGCTGGTTATGTTTGTACAATGTTATTAGCATCTGATTGATTATAATCTTTACTTAATCATGAAGAATATGAGCTGGTAGTTAGCTGAAAATTTTTTCCAGAAGTATGATAGCAAGAGATCTCCTTCTTGAGGTCAGTTTTGTATGCCTATAAATAGGCAAATTGTACCAATACGAAGTATGAATGAAATTGATGAATTAAAGGTATAAATTCCCCTGCATCTACTCTGTTTCTTCAAAAAAAAAAACTTACTTGCAAACATTCTGCAGGTACATCAAGGGCAGCAGACCCAACATATTTGTGGTATCACAGCCTACCTTGGTTGAATACCTATTCTCTATAAATCTAAACACTATATACGTACCATCAATTCCCTTCATCTAAAAGTCATATCAATGGCTTCTAGCAATAATGAACTTGCCTTTAATTAATCTCAGCAAGGGATTCCAATCTTTGTTGGTGATAATTATGGATTATGGAGCATTTTAATGAAAACTCAATTTATGTCCCAAGATGTATGGGATGTTATGGAAGGTGGATATGAAACTGCAGCAAATCCAGGAATTAGCAATATAGACAGCTCCAAAAAAAAAGGAACTTAAGGAGGTTATCAGAAAGAGAAAGAAAGAATTCATCTATATTCATATTTTATTTCTATATTGATATTAATCATATTTTATTTCTATATTGATATTAATTATGAATAACTAAGAATGAAAAGAATAAAGAATTCAAAATTAATAGCTAAAATTGGAGTAGTTTGCTAAATTCCTATGCATATACAATTTCTCTTATAGGAGCCCGCTTAGCTCAGAGGTTAGAGCATCGTATTTGTAATGCGATGGTCATCGGTTCGACTCCGATAGCTGGCTTTTCTCTATTTATTTTCTTTTTTTATTTATTTTCTTTTTTTTTTTTTTTT
>JAOQML010000004.1:4065290-4080933 GCA_027568935.1 Erythroxylum urbanii
TTTTGGCATTCTTTGTTAATTGGACCTATAAGATAATTGGAATTAATTGGATAATGACTTGGATTCAAAAAGTTATTGGGGATAATCTTCTAGTTGTGATAGAGTCCTATCTTTAATTAATGTGTATCTTGACAAGAAATATGGTACATTGCGTGTGTGAGGGTTGAGGTGTGTTGTTGGAATTTCAAAGGTGTGGTAAAGGGTTTTTGTATGGATTTTGGGTCTTTGCCGTGGGTGTCTTTGTTGTGTTAATTGACGGCAATCCTCAGTCCTTTTGTTGTTGGTGTGTTAATGGCTTTTTTTTTTTGCAGGATAGCTGAATTGAATTTGTAACATATGGCTTTGGTGAGACACGACTATCTTTAGTGCTTTTGTTGTTGGTGTGTCAATTGCGTTTCTGTGACATATAGCAGAAGTGACTTTGTGGTTTCTTGTTTTGGTGAGACACGACTGCATTGTTTTTTTTTGGAGTAAACATTAGTGAAAAATTCACTATTTTGTATTGATCGTATAGGGATTGGCCACGTTGATCTGTCACTTTGTGGAGTGGCTCACGATTGGACTAATTATATGTCAATAACTTTCAGATCTCTTTTGGTGAAGCTAAACTCATAAGAGAGTTGTTCTGTTTCAATCTCAAGTGTGTTCAAATTTTGATATTAATTGTTCATATGCTTGAGTCTTTTATTTATTATTTTTCATTAAACATTTGAGAAAATTCTCTGTCGAAGTTAGTACGAAGTGATCGTACTATTGAGTGTGAAATACTTTCACGGGTTGAGAGGACAAGGAGTATTGTCAAGGGTTGAGTGGCGTCGGTTCAACAAAGCCTGGTATAAAATTATTGTCGTTAGTAAAAGTGTTAAGCTGGGTGAAAGCCCTGCAGAAGTAGACAAGGTGCGTTAAACTGTGTTAATAAATTTCGGTGCTGATTTATTTTTATTTTTTTGATTTTTTTATTTGCTAGAAACGAATAGAAAATATTGCGAAATTACTTATCGCTGCGATTTTGCATTTCCTTCCCCAAATCAAGCGAACCATGAACAATATCCAATTGAGATCCTCTGTATCCACTATGGTGTACCTATTCTGTTCCCTACAATCTCAACCATATAAATATATAGGATCTATGTGAGACTCATATAAATCTCACACATTTGTATGGCTAAGATCACGTGGAATAGAATAGATACATCATAGTGGGTACAGAAGATTTGGTTTCAACAATACCACCGTGTGTATCTATCCTAGGACAGTGTGCGTCTTCGTTAAAAACGACGCATGATTGATCACAATTTTTTTGGATATAGGATCATACAAACGATATGCCTTGGATTCCTCACTCACACTTAGAAGGACACATTTCAAACTTTTGTCATTCAATTTTGTGGGTTTGACATCTGGAACATGAACATATGTGAAACATCCAAATATACAAAGTGATCAACCGAGGGTCTAGTGCCACTCCATGCCTCCCTTGGTGTTTGATTTCGCACGACTTCGATTAAGAACATGCACTGTCCAATTAACTGCCTTAGGCCAGAAGTTCTTAGGCATTTGTTTGCATGAAAGCATATTACGAACCATTTCTGTGAATATGCGGTTCTTAATGTTCCGCCACTCCATTTTGTTGAGGAGAATTGGATGCAGTCAATTGACGTCGAATTCCGTTGGTCACGCAAAAATCAGTGAATTCATTGGAATTGAGCTGTTCACTCCTATCTGTAAGTAGACCTCGGATGGATGTGTTCATGGTTGTTTCAACCTTTGCTTTGAAAACATTGAATACTTTAAAAGCCTCTGATTTTTCTGTCAAGAAAAATACCCAAGTTTTGCTACTAAAATCATCGATATAGGTCAAGAGATACCTTTTGTTGCCGTTAGAAATTGGAGAAATAGGCCCACAAATATCGAGATGGACGAGTGGGAGAATTTGTGAAGCTCTTCAAGGGGAAAAAAGTTTGTGTTGTTTTCTTAACGCAATCTTCACAGAAAAGGTGGGAACTTTGCAATTGCGGTAAACCCTTAACCATCTGTTTGTGAAAGAGTGTTTTGAGGCCATCAAGACTTAAATGCCTATAATGACAATGCCACAGATGATCTGGATTTTGAGAAAAAGTATGGAAACAGGACTGATCTGGTGATGTGATGATGGCTCAAAGAATAAACATGCGATTGTGTGATATAGTGGTTGTGATGATTAAGTCCTTTCTCTGGATGAAATAGTTTGCACTGGTTGTGTCGAATTAAGATAGATAATCCTTTGTCCTGCAATTGACCAATACTTAAAAAATTGTTATTAAATCAGGTACGTAAAATACCTCTGTGATAACGTGTGCAAGATTGTTGACTTGCATGTGAATTTGTCCTTTCCCCATGACTTGAAGACTCGAATTGTTGCCAAGTTCAACAGATTTACGGAAGGTATGATCAAGGTGCGAAAAGAACTCTTTCCTTCCACATATGTGGATGCTGCAACCAGAGTCCAGGAACCAGATAGTTTCCTCACGAGATCTATCATCATTAACGTACGCCATTAGAAGAAGCTCTTCCGTCTCCATCTCGGCAAACTGAGCTTTGGAGTCTTTGTTTTTCTTGGGACACTCGTTTGGAAAGTGACCAAGATCATGACAATAATAGCATTCAACAAGAGCTTTATTCATACCTTGTCCGCCACGTCCTCTTCGCCTTCCACGTGAGGTGCCACGGGCACGTCCAGAACTATCAGAATGATCCTCATGAACAATCTTCAATGCTTGCTCTTCAATGATATGACTAGACATACGTTGTTCATGTACCTGGAGACTACTTTGCAATTCGTCAATACTCGTATGATCCAAGTCTTTGGATTCCTCAATGGAGCAGACCACATAGTCAAATTTAGATGACATAGAGCGCAAAATCTTTTCAATCACAGTAGCATCACTCATCTTTTCACCAAGACTACGCATTCTATTAGTAATTGTAAGGGTACGAGCAAAAAAATCATTAACAGTTTCATCTACCTTCATGTGTCGAACTTCAAAATCTTTGGGAAGAGCCACAAGTTATGCACGCTTGACTCGGGCATTCCCTTGATCCTTTTGCTTCAGGGAATCCTAAATTCCCTTGGCCGTGTCTTTGGTCAAAATGGTTTCCAAGGTGGTGCGATCAATGGCCTGGAATAAGTAGTTCTTAGCTCGTAAATCCTTCAATTTTTGGTCAGCTAGCACCTTCCGTTCCGCATCCTCTTTGGGAACTCCATTTTCAACTATGTGCCAATATTCCTTTGAGCGAAGGAAATTTTCCATAAACATGGTCCAATACTCATAATGCCCATCAAGTCGGGGAATAGCCGACTGTACAAAATTATTTTCTGAAGACATGATTGAGCTGCGGCTACAATTTGTGAACCTGACTCTTGGCTCTGATACTAAATGTTAATGCTGTAGAAAGTTATCAGTTTGGGAGAAAAACTCTAATCTTATTGAATGCGAATACAGCTACTTATATACCATTACAATAATAGAAACGAGAAATAAAAGGCACTCCAATATATTTGTGGGGTTAAGCTAAAGAACATATCAACTTTCCTAAACAATAGGGATTTATTAACAGAATTCAAAGACTTAAGTCTACTTCTAGAAGTATTGCAACACTCCCATCAATTTCATCTTCAATCCGACACTCCCCAGTCTTTATTGTTTCAGATTTGGCCAAACAAACGACATTTGCAGACAAAGCAAAACTAACATTCGATTGTTTCAGATTTGTTAACTCATTCTGATTTTCCACAATCCAAAACAAACGTCAGACTATGTAATGGTGGTGGCCTAGGTGACTATCCAAAAATATCAAAACAAGAAGACTCTTCTAGCTGTTTCAGTGGCTATGATAAATTTGGTGTTTTTTATTGGGTGAAAATTTCAAGTACTTACACTTTTCCAGATTTTCACAAATAAGACAAACATCAAATTGTCATGTAAGACATAGAAGAAGATGGACCAAAATGAGGATGGCTTCTACAATTATGAATTACCCGAGAAACACCACCACATTTTTATTCTGGAAACATTAAAATAAATACGATGGCTTATTCAGCGTGCTGGAAACTCGTTTTTCTAACAATAGAAGAGAGCCAGTGTACTTCTTAAATTGGGAATATGTTTTTATGTCCATACTCGATCAACTTGTGTTCCCCCCGATGAACGGAATTTGCAAAGAAATGGCCAATTCTTGTCGTTTTCAGCGACGCAGACTAATCAATCAGAAGTTGTACTTCGGCTTTGATACACTGCCAAGGAAGGAGAGCCGAGTTATAAGCAGGCCTTCCAATTGGTGGCCCAAAAGTACTTCAATACTTACACATCACAGTCACCCATTTCCCTCGCCCGCGTTTGTATCATCTGCCCTTCATCTTTCACAATTCATTTTTTTTTGTGTATTTCTAAAAATCTAGTACTGTTAGGTAATTGCATGACATGGTATACCATTTATCCATTCCAGCAAGACTACATGTGCCCTGCACGATATTCAATGCTTAGTTAAAGACAATATCAAAGCAACCAAGCTTGTCATCAACTTATAACACAAGGTGCATGGTCACGTTTAACATCGACTAAGACAAAAATAGATAACGTTGTTAAAAAATTTGTCTGAGTAAAAGATACAAGCCTTTTCTGGTATAAATAACTTTAAAAAATCTTTTTAATCTCTAAATTTTTTATAAAAAAGTTTATTTTTTATTTTAAAGAACCTTTTTTTTTATATTTTTGTTAAAAATGCTGGTAGCATACATGTAACATAAATGTCATACGTAAACTAATAAAATATTGTTGATATTGACCTAACTTATCTTCTAAACTCTATTCCAATTAATTAAACTTAGCTTAAATTAATAATTTATTGTGATTAAGTTATATATGAGAATAAACTATATAAATGTCTATTGCAGTAAAAACAAAAATACGAAATTTTAATCTCATACTTCCTGCTATTGATGTTGAGATTCGATTAGGTGTGAGGGTTCTTCTAAACTTTAACAGATGCAATCAGATAGCGTGTGTAAAATAATGCCAAGCTTAGGGACCCAACACTATTTCCCACATTTTATACTCTGCATTGTCTTCCCATCAAAACAACGGGTGGAGATAGTTGGTAGCGGACGTGAGGTTTTAAAAACAACACCAATAGATACAACCCGCCTAAATTGGGAAACTGCTGTATTATGTGGGTAATCACACACAGACAACATCTTCCCACTTAGGTCGTATCGTGTATTTAAAAGTTATGAATCCTCTACTCAATTAAAGAAATCAATGCACGAATCATAATGATAAATCCACTAAATGTGATTATTATCTTCCATCTATCACAATGCATCCTATTTCTTAATCCACTTTAATTGGATGAATAGACCTTTATGTTTATTCTAGGTTTATAATAATTGTTATTCTTAAAATAAAAATGTGTACAGCAGAATAAGAAACAACAAAATTAATAAGAGTTTTGATAAAAATACATACAATAAATCACATAATGGATCCGAGTCCCATTGGAGTAACATGATCCTTAAAACTCTTTGGTGGCACGTCTTTTGTTGAAGGATCAACAATCATCAATTCAGTGCTAATGTGTTCATTGACCTTACTCTCTTTGACATTTTCCCTAATGGCCAAATACTTAATGTCGATGTGCTTACTTCGACTACCACTCTTGTTGTTTTTGGCCAAGAAAACTGCAACTAAATTGTCACAGGACATTCTCAATGGCTTAAAAATAAAATCCACAATTCTAAGCCCAGATATGAGACTCTTCAACTATACACAATGTGAGGTAGCCTCAAAATAAGAAACCAACTCAGCCTCTATCGTAAAAGTAGCAGTCAAATTCTGCTTTGAACTCCTCTAAGATATAGCTCCACTGGTAAACATAAACACATATCCAGATGTTTATTTTCATTAATCAACACAACCAGTAAAGTCTGAATCCAAGTAGCCAATTACCTCGACATTGTCAGTTCACCTATACATAAGCATTTAATCTTTGGTCCTATTAAGGTACCTCATGACATATTTGACAGCTCTCCAATGGTCTATACCTGGGTTATTCTATTATCTTCTTAACATTCCAATAGCAAATGCAATGTCAGGTCTTGTACAAACCTGAGCATACATTAGGTTCCTTATTGCAGAAGTATATCGAATATTTTTCATTTGTTCCCTTTCAAGCTCATTTTTGGAGAACTGGTTCAAATTGAACCTATCACCCTTCACATTATATGCGATACTCGGTGAACCGAAATCTTTCTAAGACCTTATTGATATAGGATTCATAGGATAGACCCAAAATGCATTAAAATTTGTCCCTATGGATCTTAATGCCAATGAAATAAGATGCCTCACCTATATCTTTTATATCAAAATTCTTAGAAAGAAATTGTTTCATCTCATATACCAAACTCTTGTCATTAGTGGCAAGTAGAATATCATCTACATATAAAACAAGGAAACAAATTTTACTCACACTAACTTTCTGATATGCATTGATCCATGATATTCTCTACAAAATTATACGAAGAAATGATATCATGTAATTTCAAATATCATTGACGAAAGGCTTGTTTCAATCCATAAATGGATTTCTTAAGCTTGCACACTAAATGCTCACCATCACCAGAGGAGAATTGGCCCAGTTGTTTTATGTAAACCTCTTCCTCTACATCTCTATTAAGGAATGTTGTTTTTACATCCATTTGATGTAGCTCCAAATCAAAATAGGCAATCAATGTCATAATCACTTGTAAGGAATCCTTCTTAGATACAAAAGAAAAGGTCTCCATGTAATCGATTACCTCTTGTTGAGTAAATCCTTTAGTAATAAGTCTAGCTTTACATCTTTCAATTTTTCCTAATGAGTCCCTTTTTGTCTTGAAGACCTAGTTACATCCAATGTCCTTTGTACCATGAGGCAATTCGACAAGATGTCAGACTTTGTTAGATGCCATAGAATTCATTTCATCTATTATAACATTTTACCACAATTGAGATTCATTACAACTCATAGCTTGTGAAAATATTTTATGGTCATTCTTGGCTCTAATATTATAGTCAGCTTTTTGTAGATACATAATGTAATCACTAAATACTGCTAATTTTTTTTATCTATAGTTGATCTGCTTAATGTTGTATTAGTTCCCTCCTGTAAAGGAGCTTGTACAATTAGTTGCTCAATAACCTCTGATGATCGCTGAACATTCGGATCTACTAAATTGTCTTCAGCAGCTTGGGGGACTTTAATGATTGATTGTTCAACACTTGTTTGACTTTGATGGATGCTTGGAATGACAATCAATCTATTACTTGAAGTAGGAGTTTGTGTGTGAAAATGATCCTTCTCAAGAACTAAGTCTCGAGATTGATCACTCTCACTGATCAACTCATTCTTAAGAAACTTTACATTTCTTGATTCCATAAACCTAATACTATAAGATGGAAAATAAAATTTATACTCTTTGGACCTTTCAGTATATCCAATGAAATACTCACTTATAGTCCTTGGATTAAGTTTCTTTTCTTACAAATTATAAACTCTTACCTTAGATGGGCATCCCTAAACGTGGGTATGTCACAAACTCATTTTCCAACCTTTCCATAAATCCAATGTTTTTGAAACAGCCTTAGTGAGAACTTGATTTAATATATACATTGTCATTTTAAGAGCTTCAGTTCACAAGGATTTAGGAAGCTTAGCGCTGTTAAGCATACTCCACACCATGTTTAATAATATTCGATTTGTTCTTTCTGCTACACCATTTTAGTTTGAAGGCCCAGGCTTCGTGTATTGAGTTATCATCCCATGCTCCTCAAGAAACTTCGCAAATGGACTAAGTGCTTGTCTATCCTTAGTGTATCTACCACAAAATTCTCCACCCCTATCTGATCTCACGATCTTTATTTGCTTACCGCATTTTCTCTCTACTTTCATTTTAAATACCTTAAAGACATCTAATGCTTCGTTCTTGTTATGAAGTAAGTAGAGGTACATGTATCACGAAGAAATAATCTATAAATGAGATGAAGCATTTCTGACTATACGAGTCCATTTCTGGACCACAAATGTTTGTATATATGATCTCTAATATATCTGAACTCCTTTTAGCACCTTTCTTTGTCTTATTGGACTGTTTTTCCTTTATGCAGTCCACACAAACATCAAATTTAGTCAAATCCAAAGTATTAAGTACTCCATCATTCACTAATTTTTAATTCTTTCATAGATGATTGTTCATTTATAAGGCATCTTTTAATACCAACATTATTATGGACATGCATTGTATTATGAAAAACATTTCTTGCAAATTAATTCAAAAAAGAACATCAATCATTGTACCATTACCAATAAGATTAGATCCATGATATAAACTGAATGATGTATTTCAAAAGTTAAAGGAATAACTTAAAAATACAAGCCTTGAAACTGAAATCAAATTTCTAGAGAAACTTGGAATATAAAATATTCTTTCCAAATTCAAAACAAACTAGGATTTAAAACTAATTTGCATGTCCCAACAACTTCCACATGTGAATGCATCTTGTTGCCTGAATAGATGCATTGTTTACTGCCCACTGGCTTCCTATGGTTTAGAAAGCCCTGCTAGGTATTGGAAATATAGATTGTAGAACCATAATCAATCCACCAAGTGTTATGACAAACATTAACCATATTAGATTTATAATAAACAAGTAATATTGAAATACCTTTCTTCATAAGCCAAGCCTTAAATTTGGCACAATCCTTCTTTATATGCCCTTTTTTTTTTCAAAAGTGACACTTGGAATTGAAATCATTTTTTTATCTTATTATGAACTAGTATTTGACCCTTTCCTTTTTGTCTGGCTTGCCCTCTATTCCTTCCTTCTATAGCCATATGTGCACTTTCACCTAATTCCATTACTAACCTTCCTTCCTCTTGAACACACGTAGTTAGCAGTTCATTGATAGACCATTTATCCTTATGTGTGTTGTAAGAGATTTTAAAGGGTCCATATTGAGGTGGAAGGGAATTAAGTATGTAATGGATAAGGCAAGACTCAGACATCTCAACATCAAGAGACCTTAGCTGAGCCGTAATGTCCCTCATTTGTATGATGTGCTCACGCACACCTCTAACACTTGTGAGATTTATTGATGGTAACTTGGTCGTTAAAGTGCTAGTTAGGGCCTTATTTGAAGACTCAAACTATTCATCAATAGCCTTCAGTATATCCCTAACATGATCGCACTCTCTAATAGAACCACGAATACTAGCATTAATTTTGGTCTTTATGTATATCATATTGAGGTGATTAGATCTCTCCCAATATTTATAAAGAGTAATTTCAACCTGAGTGCTAGTTTCAATATATACAGGTAGTTCATCTTTTCAGATAGCATAATCAACGTCCACCCATCCTAATTGGAGGAGAATCCTTTCTTTCCATATTTTATAGTTATCACCATTCAATTTAAGAATATCACATTGAATATAAGAAAAATTCACAATTTGAATAATTGCAGAAAATTCAAATAAACATACTTATTTCATTAACTTTTGAAGCAAATAATCATGTATCGTGTTTTACCAATGTTAAAACATGCAATCATATTTCAAATGTGAATTATATAACAATTAAAACTACATATGGGCTAAGCTTTAATTAAAAGATTCATGCATAACCTTTATGATGAAACTATCAAATTGTATTCCTTTTCATAATAATTGTGGGTAAATTAAAAAAGGAAAATTTGTTATTTCATCCTAATTAACCATGCCAATATAATAAATATTCTTGTGAGATAAAATTTATTATATTTGAATATGATTAATTACAATTTGTGTCATTTTACTATATGTGATCCATAGTACTTAATATACAATTTCTCTTAATCAAAGATATTGTGGCTAATCTTTAACTAATTAAAATTATATTGATCACATGACACCTCATTTTAGGCAAAATATTAATAATAAAAATTCCACATAATCCTTTAAAATTAATTAATCATGCATCAATACATATATCTACATAAAACATATACATGAATTTAAAATCAAACAATGATTGAAATCATGTAGCTCAACAAAATTGGAATAATCCATCAAAGTTTAAAATTTTATGAGTTCAATATGTAAATACAATATAAACATGGACCACTTTCGATCCAAATTCCAAACAATTTATTCTTTATAAGTATAAACCTAAAACTTTTCAATGAGGGTCCCACGAAATACAACGTTCTATTTTTAGAATTCATGCAAAGCTTTCCAATGATGGGCCTCGCGAAATACAAGTTTATGCAAAATTCATGCAAAGCAATTGTTTTTCTAGACTTGATACAACAATTAAAGCAAACATAATTCAAAGCCTTTGATGGTGACCTCATGAAAACTTTATCTTTTAATTAATAGAAATGAACAACAAAAGGGTCAATTATTAAAGAAAATGAGTGCCCAGAAAATTGTTATGAAAAAACTCACATTTTTAGCAAATAATAAAAAACGCATGCACTGTGAATCGTCTTCAACCTCCAATTGGGTCAACTTAACCCGGATCCTACCCGTTTTACAAATCTAACTATATCTTGGCTTCTAAAACTCTATTTTTGATGATTCAAAAGTCATTTTAAACATAATTGAATTTCCTTTAAAAATGAAAGATCAATTTCACAATATATTTACATTACCAACATTAATATTTGCAACAGAAAAGTCACCCAATACATCAAGGCAGAGGTAAATTTGCTCTAATACCAACTGTTAGATATGAGAATAAACCATATACATGTCTATTACAGTAAAAACAGAAATGTGAAATTTTAATCTCATACCTTCCGCATTGATGTTGTCATTCAACTAGGTGTGAGGGTTCTTCTAAGCTTTAGCAAATGCAATCAGATGGTGTGTGCAGAATAATGCCAAGCTTAGGAACCAAACACCATTTCCCACATTTTATACTATGCGTTGTCTTCCCATCAAAATAGCGGGCAAAGACGATTGGAAATGGATATGAGATTTTAAAAACAAAACCAATAGATGCGACCCACCTGAATTGGTAAACTACTGTGTTATGTGGGTATCCACCCACGAACAACATATTATACTTAAGTTAAGATAAATAGTTTTAGTTGAATTTAAAAATTAGATCATCATATCAATATCATTTGATTGGTTAACGTATGATGTTTATGTCATATATATTTTGATATTATTTATTAACAAAAGTTTAAATGAAAGAGATTTTTCGAAAAATTAAAAATTGCAAATTTTTTTTGAGAATTTAAAAAATTACTTAAATCACATAAGATTCTCGTAACTTTTATCCTAAATGTCTTTGTTTTAATATCTATTGAATAAGTACACCTTTAACTACTTCTAGCATCATCAGAATAGCAACTTAAAATAAATATAATAGCATCTTAATTGAAATAACTAATGTATATAATTATGTTGCAAACATTATAAAATTCATGTTTTTTTATATTGGTCACGAGTGTTCTCTAGCTTTAGAAACTTAGAGATGGAGTACAAGTTACCCTTCAAACATTTTGATGACATGCCCTAATTCACTTAGATAAGTATTTTCACATTAGAATAACATAAAGTTTGCATTTCAAACTACCTTTAATTGATATTTCTTTATAAACTCATCATACAGGGAACCAATGTCTCTTTGCTCATTGGTAGTGTTAGAGTTAATGCATTTTTCGTAAAACATGAAAGTCATTCATCCTTCCAAGTCTATTTTTAGGTTATTTATACAATTTTGACATTTTGACACAATCCTGTCATACGTTTTATATTCCCTGGGTAAAGTAAAAAAAAGGGCTCCTATTTTGCCTTTTTTTAAAATCTTTATAAGCATCAAAAGTAAGCCCTCATAAAGAACAAAATGAGTCAAAATAGGGGCAAGTCAAGAGTAGGCCCTGGGAAGGTGCCCTTCCTGCCCTTACCCAGGGTCGAGCCTGATAGTTCAAGTACTTTTGTTGAAAGTCCATAAAAATACATAAATACAAACATACTCGTGTCAAATTTATATAAGAGAAATACAATTTGAGACACCCTTGTATCATAAACGATGTAATCTTTTGTTTCTATCTCATCTTGTAATATAGTCTGGTAACTTCTCACATTATAGAATGTGTTCTTACTAAAGGAGAATATGCCCTAAAACACAATAGTGTCCCAAGTCATTTGCATAAAAAATAACATTAACGAACTTACCTTATTATTATGGTTAGTTGCAATAGTTGTACCTATATAACAAGTTAACAATCTTAAATGTATGTCATTTTTTTAATCTTGCATCCAAATTTTCTGAGTTTTTTTTAATCTTGGCATACTCTTTTATTTGTTTTACACTTTATCTTTTGTGATAAAAACAAAATGAATAGGGAAATAAAAGTGCTTTTGCTTGTTCACTTATTCTTTTGTTACCTCTGTGAATCTTAGTAAGAAAAATATTATGATATTACAATAACTTTGTCAAAATA
This sequence comes from Erythroxylum urbanii, assembly GCA_027568935.1. NCBI lineage: Eukaryota > Viridiplantae > Streptophyta > Magnoliopsida > Malpighiales > Erythroxylaceae > Erythroxylum > Erythroxylum urbanii. Next base: position 4,077,801 of record JAOQML010000004.1, read on the forward strand.
TTATAGTTTTAAAGGCTCTTAATGAATCGTGTGCATGAAAATAGGTGAGGATTCACTTTCTCTTTCCTTCTTCATAGAAAACTCAACAATTTTGGACTTGTATTGATGGAATTCCTTCAACTAATTTTTTCCTACAGTAACAAATCCATTGTTCCAAATGAATTATGTAGTATGAAATGTCAAGACGAAGGTGTAATTGAGAGCTTTTAATCAATGGGATGTGGTTGAGACAGGAGGCTGCCCCACGTCAATTTTCATGTAATCCAATGGCATATTATTTTAAAAAGCACAAGAAGGAGAAATCTAAGAGATATAAATTGTTGGCAGCCATATATAATCTAGTTTTAAATGTAACATCATGTTTCTATACTAAGGGTTAGAACTCTAGATTTCTGTAAATGAGAAATAGTAATGAGAAATTAGAAAATGCATTTCATGTTCATGTATAATATTAGCATACACACACGTGCATTTAATTGGTTTGCATACATTACAATGACTGTTCATGCACTCATTTGACATTTTCCAGCTATAAATGATTCTAATGTGATTATGATGTGAATAGTGAATAAATTGTGTTAAAATTTGGTTTGATGAACTATATTTTTTGTTTAGAATTTTTGGTGAAAATTTGGAAAATTTATGATATTTATGTGTATTTTTAGACTAAAAAATGCCAAGTGGCAAGATAATTGACAAATAGTAGTAGAAATAAATGTCAAATGGTAGTAGAAATTATTGATAAGAGACATTAGGATTTAATGACAAGTGTCATTGAAAATTGAGAAACAATTGGATTAGAAATTGGAGGACAAATGGACTAGTTATTAAAACATACCAAGTGAGAACCACAAGGTGGTGACATATGGTAAGTGACAACTGTCACTTGCCATGCCACACACCTCACTCTCGATATTTTTCATTGAAAGACCATCTTTTGTATTTCATTTGGTTAATACATGCTTATTTCTTCTCTTTTTCTTCGTTATTTTCTTCTTTCTTCTTCTCCAGATCATGACACTCATTTTTCACCTCTCAACGTTGAATCTTGCTCTCACCCTTCATTTGCTACTTTTATTTTTGTCATCCTCTCCATCTTGTTACTGAAAGACCTAACCTTTCCACCTTGAATGATGATGATCGAATGATGCTTGGGAGCTAGGGCTATGTGATGAATTGAGAAGAGTTGAGTTAAACAAGTAAGTGTAAAGCATTATTCTTCATTAGTTGTTAGATAGCAACTTTTATGATGATAGTTAGAAGTTGATAGACCATAAAATGGTGATGAACATATGTTGAAACTTGAGTGAAGAAATGAGTATATAGATGTCTTGTTTTTTCGTTTATGATGAATAATAACTCATAAGTTGATATAGAGATGTTTTTGAGATTTAATGATCATAAAAATGGTGGTTGAAGAGTGATGATATGTTGATAATGATAAATAAAAGATCATGTATTGTTTTATGGATGATTAATAGTGAAATTGGTATTTGAATGAGAGTTGATAATTGACAAAAGAAGAGATGAGTATATGACCTAATTTTGTGTATAGAAAGAGTGCAGAAAATTTGAAGAAGGAATTATATGTTTTTGGTATATGAAAGCCATAAGTTATAAGTTGTTATGTGAGGACATAAATTAAGATTTGAAGCTAAAGAAAAGAATAATTTAGCATCTTGAAATGATAAGAACTAGGATGAAAGTTTAGAAATAAAGTGAAGGTGATAATGGAGTTGAATGTGTGCAGAAAATTGATGAATGTATTTATACATGGATGTTCTGTTTTTTTGTTGATGACCAAACATAGATTATGATTTGTTTATTAATGATATTGAGATAGAGATAAGGTGAGAATGAAGGGAAAATGAAGTAGAAATGACTAATGTAGCATAAGATGGTTTGGTTATAACATATAAGAGTTTAAAATCTAGAAATCATGAAGAAAAGAGTTAGAAATTTACGGATAACAAAACCCACGATCGTGGGAATCTCTCTACGATTGTGGGAATTGAAAGGAAAGCAAAAATGTGTTCTGTTGATGAATCCCACGATCATAGGATGGCCTCCACGATCGTGGGAATGGCCTAAATGTGAGATGTTATCTTTTATGCGATAGTTGAAACAACAAATAGTTAGGCACTTTCCTATGGAGCATCTAGGCTTGAATGAGACTTGAAATGAATTTAATTGATGAGGGATTAAGTGATTAAATGTATGAAATGTTTAGAGTGATAAATGAGTTATAGCATAGTGAGTGAATTGTTGATATCAAAGTACCAAAATCTAGAAAATTATGAGTATAATGGGAATGAAGGTGTTCATATAAATGCTAATGTGATTCAAAAAAGGTGACAAATGTGTATTAAGTAAAAATGAATGAGAACTTACATATTATGTGATCTTACAACGCTAGAAGAGAATTGATGAATCATTGAATTGTGATGTTAGAAGAACCAAGTTTTTTGAGCTATGAACTTAAGTGCAAGTTAGACATAAACAAGTGAAGTTGTTTGAGTGATTGAGTTATGAGATTAAAGAAATATACCCAAAATAATCAAACTGAGCATGCATTATACATTACACATATACATATGTGTATAATTGAATGTTTATGTGATTGTGCAAATTAGTAATGTATGTAAAATATGTATTGCATGAAGTTGAGATATAGGATTGAAAGTCAGTGTCCAGACTTATACGGATCATGAAAGCTAATGCTAAGATGGAGTGTACTGTGAGTCGACCTAGATAGTCTCCTCTTGATTAATTGTTCTGTTTAAACATTTGTATTGAATTATTATTGATGTGAATGTGAATGTGATAATTCCGAACATTAATTTTAACACTTTGAAATTTATTAAAGTTCGGAATGTGAAAGAGCAAGGAATAAGTGATTCTCAACATATTTTTTGAATGCTAGACTTAGTTCTGATGATATGTGAAAGTGAATGTGTAAAGTGAAATAAAGTGACTGATTGAACTTATGTGATTTGATGCATTTCATTACATGAATGCATGAACAGATAAAAGTAGTTGTGACCAGAGTAGCCACCGAAAAAGAGCTTAAAGCTTAGAATGTGATTAAAAGCCAAAAACTCACTATGTATAATGAGCCTGGTATTCCCAACAG
>JAOQML010000004.1:4081033-4096186 GCA_027568935.1 Erythroxylum urbanii
TATATAAAGATTTATGTTCTAAATTTTTAGTGTGTTAAAGTTATTCATGAGTTGTTTAATAAAAAGCATTTATGACGATAGATTAAGGGATGAATGATTATGAAAAAGCAGTAGAAGTGTGATGATACATGGATAATGAAGTAAGTAAGGTTATGTCTTGCTTTTGTGTTATGATGAGTAATGGTTCATAAGTTGAGGTAGTGATGATTTTAAGATAGAAAGATCATTATAATGGTATAGAAAAACTGTAGAAAATTTGACAAGTAAATGAGTGTTTCATGTTCTATTTTCTTTATTTAATAACATAGATTTCTTTGGTGCTTTTAAAGATGAAATGAAGGTGATATTGGAGTGAACATGTGCAGAAAGTTGATGATGTATGTATATGTATGAATGTTTTGTTTTTATGTTTATGATCAACCATAGGTTATGAATTTGTTTGTGATTGATATTGAGCTAAAATGGAGCTAAGAATGAAGAGGAAAATGAAGTAGAAATGATTATTTTGATATAATATGTCTTGAATATAGTAAGGAGAAAGTTAGAAATGCATGCAAGATAGGATTTCATTAATGAATGAAACTAAGTAAAAGATGATGAATCAAATGAGTTGAGTTTTATGGATTTTTAATACAACTAATTTGGTGGTTGAATTACCATATACTGACGTTGTATAAATGGATGTTAATACTAGAAAATTTTGAGTGAAATTGTTGTCAGTATATATGTTGAATTCATGTAATGGAGGAAGAAACTGTAGGGTACAATCGTGGCCTGACTCCACGATCATAGCCTGACAAAAACATGATTATGTCAAGATCGTGGCAGAAACCCCATAATCGTGGCCAGTTCCATGAGTTTCTATCACGATCATAGAAGGGACATCACGATTGTAGGTGGACATATAAAGTAAAAAGGTTTTCTTTTGAGTGTTGTTTGAACCAACTAATATTAAGGTACTTCCTTATGATGTATTTAGGCTTGAATGAGATCTTGAATGACCCTATTTGATGATGAACTAGGTGTTTAAAGTGAGTGAAGTGTATTAGGTATTAAAGAATGATTGAAAGATGTTATAAAATGATTATGAGAAGTGAATTAAGGAAATATACCCAGGATTGTCATTGAGCTTGCGTTATACATAACACAAATGCATATGTGTATGATTAAGTATTAATATGATTGTCCAAATTAGTAATATGTAAATATGTATGTGTTGCATGATATAAAAGAGAAAATAGAGCGACCGCATCTAGACATTGCCGGGACCTTGAGGCAATAGCTAACTGGAGCATACTGTGAGTAACATAGATGCATTGATTTATTGTTTTGTTTAAATTATGTATTGAATTATTATGTGATGTGAATGTGTTGATTCCGTACATTGAATGTTCGAGGCATTCGATGCATGAAAATCATTGGAATTACTCATTGTATGTGAATTTGACAAAATAAGCGATACTCAACTCAATTGTTGAATGTCGGACCAAGGTCCAATGACAAATGTGAATGTGAATGTGTAAATTGAAGAAAAGTGATTGATTGAAATTATGAGATTTGATGCATGTCGTTATATGAATGCATGATAAGATAAAGGCAGTTATGACCGGAGTCACCAACAAAAAATAGCTTAAAGCTCATAATGTGGTAAGAGCCTCTGGCTCACTATGTATAATGAGCCCGGTATCCCCAACGGATTCCATACAAAAGGTTAGAACCCTAGCTTTCTATAAATGAGAAATAGCAATGGGAGAGTAGAAGAATGTATTTATTGTTCATGCATAATATAACATTCATAAACATGAATTTGATTATTGCACACATTACAATAATTTGTTCATGCACTCATTTGACATTTCTGGGCATAAATGATTGTTTTAATGTGATTATAATGTGAATTATGGAATATGTGTCTTAAAAATTGAGTTGGTGTGTATAGGTAGTGATTTAGAATTTTTGGTGAAATTTGAGAATTTTTTGAAATTTCGGGTTTTTATGGACTAGGAAAAATGTCAAGTAGCAGAACAATTGATAAATGGTAGTAGAAATAAGTAATGAGTGACAAAAGATATAATTGATATATGATATTGGGGTTTAATGATAAATGTCGTTAAAAATTGGGAGACAATTGAAGTAGAAATTGGAATTAATTGGACTAGTTATTAAATATGGGACTAAGTAAAGCCATAGGAATAAGACATGTGGCAAGCGACAAGTATCATGCCACTTGCAACACATCCATTCCGCGAAATGGTCTTTCACTCATCATTTTCGTTGCTTATGTTTGTTTCTTCATCTTCTCCATTTTCTCTCTTCTTCTCCATACACGATACTCACTCTCACCATCACATTGAGTTTTTGACTCAACTCCTTCCCTTTGTTTCTTCAAGCTTTTTTTTGTCTTCTTCCTCTTTGTTACTAGCTCATTCCTCTTTAAGTGGTGATGATCGTGTGAAGATGGAAAGCTAGGGTTAAGCATGGTTTGAAGACTTTGAAGCTAAACAAGTAAGTAAAAAACATTACTCTTCATGATTTGTGAATGAAACATATTTCGATGATAGTTAGAAGATAAAAGAGCATAAAATGAGGATGTTTATATGCTGAAATATGAATGAGAAATTTGGGTATAGAGATGATTTAGAGTTAGAATGAGTCCTAAAATGGTGTAGAAAGAAGTGCAGAAAATTGATTTGTAAATGGATGTTCTATTTTTCTTAGTATGTAACATGTATATCTATTAGTTGTTTTAGAGATGAATTAAAATGAGTTTAGAGCTAATATGAGAGAGTAAAGTGGTACCTTGAAATGAGATGAATTAAGGTGATATTTAGAGATGAAATAAAGGTGTTAATTAAGTTTAAAATGTGCAAAAAGTTGACGATGAATATGAACATATAGATGTTTTTCTTTTGAAAAATTAAAAAATTAGATTGATAGATAAGAGATGAAGAACAACATTAGGAGAAATATAGTACTCTCCTTAGTCTCCTACAACAAAACAATAACATAGTACTCCATACAAACTAAAGCAATTTGAACAACAATATAGTAAGGACACCGTTTCTTATCAAAGAAAAGGTGATTGTAAAGAGATAAAAGATCCCTCTCAATTGCGCCTATAAGATGCTAGTGCTTCCAAATTAGGGCTAAGAGAATAGAGATAATCTAAAGGCTTCCTAGCTTGCTTCCATCATCATATTGGCAATATGACAATCCAACTCCTTAAGAAAGGCAATATAGGTTTACAGAACAAGTCAATTAAAGAGTTTATTTATACTTCATAACCATAGAAATATTAGGCTGAACGTTGCATGCCAAGATACAATTTTTTGTTTAAGAGGATCATTTAATCCCCTATTGTTGGTATTTGGGATTTTTCTTTCTCTTCCTAGCTAATTTCCTCTTTGCAGTTTTAACCTACATACAGAAATCTCCTAGAATGTCAGGGATTCAGTCTGCAGCTAATCGAGAATCACAATCCTCTGCTGTCAAATCTAGATTACTTTCTCGAGGGGAACCTATTTCTTATTCTGCATTTTGAGAGATGATATTCCTAGTCTCCCTACTTGTTACTCCGTAATCACTGGAGTTAACCATTATTTTCTATTCTTCATTCTCCAGCCTAGCCTTAGAATACTCATTTTGCCCACTAGTTGCTAATGGAGTGAACATGTTAGCCTAATCCATCAAAAAATGCTCCAAATATTGTGAGGTGAAGTGTTGCACTTCATTTTCCATACCCTTGGGAGAGGTGTGTCTAGATGCTATGTTAGCCTTCCCACCCTGAGTATCTGGGATATCAATTGCTGAGTTATCATTAGCATCAATTTGTTCACTCACAACCTCAACATTTTCTATTGTACAATAATCAACCCCCAATAATTCATCTTTCCATCCAATTTGAAAGAGTTTTCCTGTAGGAACCCATTTCTTGATTGAATTATGAGGCTTCCAGGGATATGTCACCTTAATTTCAGATTTTTCAATCTCCCCTGTTTCACCTAACTTGAGTATCGGTAAATAGTCAGGTAATATGGCATTCCTTTTGACCTCCACATAGATTTTTACATACCCAATTTGCTCCATTCTAGATGTTTGAGCATCCATAGAAAGAGGCTTTCTTAAAGAGCTTGCTAAAAAACTCAATCCTTTAATTGTCCAAAATTTTAGTGGCAAATTATGAAATTGCACCTACATAGAAAAAATTCTACACATTCCCTATAAAAAACTATCCCAGGTTTCCACTTTTGAATAAACATGGGTTGGCCTCTAATATTCCAAGGTCTCATTTCTAGTATTTCATTCAAATTACTATTAGTAGTAAATTTAAACAACATCTATGAGTAAAGTTTTTTCCAAACCTTTCTTACCCCATCGAACAGTGGCCCAAGCATTGATAATTGGAAATCTGAGCCTCTTACTCCAGAAGGATCCAACCAAGGCAGTAGACTAAGCCCTCGCTCCGACGTACAGCAATTCAATTGGTGGACTGACAATTCCATCCTTTAAAGCATCCGGGTAGTATTTCAGATGTGTCTTAGGCTGTTGCACTTGAATTTTCTTTGTCCAAGCACTAATCTTGGGGGAGGGGTTTTGTGAATCTGACGGTGAGTTTACCTACTTTCCAAATGCATACTTTTGACAAACCTCACGGGTGAGCCCTGGAAACCCTTCCATAGACAGGGGTGAAGGTGCCCCATCCACTGTCGTGAAGTTCTTGTTGTTTCCCCCCTTCCTTTTGCAAATTCGCCTTACACTGTTAGCCTCACATTGTAGCTCCTCCATCTTACGCCTTTCCCATAATGGAATATCCCAAAGAGCAAGCGCAGTCCAGATCTCCTAGAGAGCAACACCGAAGGGGATGCACGACCCAGATCTGAAGAGGAGTGCTAGATAGAAGTAACCTACTTAGGTGTGGGAGTGGTGAGAGAGTGGGACAAGAGCGGTGCGAGAGTAAGGGAGGCACGACGTAAGTGGTTTCTCTATGTCAAGCAACCAAGATCTGAAGAGGAGAGGCGATGACCTACTTAGGTTGAGAAAAGCAATGCTCAAAATGTAACTTGTTTCAGAAATCTCAAACTTAACTAAGGCAAAGCTCAAAGTTGCAAGCTTTAATCCTCCAACTTTAGTTGCTTTGCATTTCCTAAAAATGGGGTCATCATAAAATGTCAAACTTGACGACTCTTATTGCCCTCTCCGTAAGTTCAAAACATTAAATTTGTTAACATGTAGATGTTATGTTATGGGATTATGATCAACAATCTTGTATAATGTGTTTTTTTAGATGTTTTGAATTGGAATAGAGGTGAAAATGAAGAGGAATTGAAGTAGGAATGATAAGATAAGCATAAGAGATGATAGATGTAACTTATAGGAGTTGGAAATCTAGAAAATGGCTAGTAGATGTCCTTTAGGCGCACTTTAGGTCTGCTGGGCAGACATTCTCTGAAATTCCAGCGTTCCAGCCTCGTTCATGTCTATTTGGAGGGACATAAGTTCGTTGGGCAGACATTCTCTGGACATTTATATAAATGAGTAATTTTGACCCTTTTTATGAAAAAATCTTTTTTTGGGGTCTTCACAAAAGTTGTAGAACTCGAAGTGCTCTTCCAAAATATACTTGAATGAATTTAATCCAACATACACAATGAAAGTTATGCTTATTATCCTAAAATCATGTGTATATCTATGTTATTGACTTATCAATGCTTAACTATGATGCATTTGGACTTAATTAGGCTTGAATGAAGCTTGAATTGAACCTAGAATGACACTTGGATTAAGTGACAACATGTGTGATATGTGTGAGGTGATAATTGAGGTTATAACTTAGTGAATGAATTGTTGATATCAAAGTAATGAAAGCGTAAGTATAATGGGAATGAAGATGTTCATATGATTGTAGTTGTGACTCAAAGGAGTTGAGTAATACGTATTAAGTAAAGGTGAATGAAAATTTAATATTATAAGAGCATATGATGCTAGAAAAGAAATGACGAGTGCTTGATTTATGATATTAGAATAACCAAGTGTTCTTGAGGTGTAAACCTAAAAATAAGCTAGACACATACAAATGATAAGGTTTGAATAATCAAGAGACGTGATTAAGGAAACGTACCCGGAATAGTCAATATAAGCATGCATTATACATTACATATATACATATGTGTATAACTGAATGTTTATGTGACTTTTAATTAGTAATGTGTGTTTTACATGAAATTGTTATACAGGATTCAACATTTGCATCTAGACGTTTCTATATCATGGAAGCAAATGCTAATCTGGAGTGTATTGTGAGTCAACCTAAATGGTCTCACTTTCATTGTTTGTTCTGTTTTAAATTTCTATATTGAATTATGTGATATGAATTTGTTGATTTTGGACAATAAATGGTGTTTGATGCATATAAAAATCATTGAAAGTGCTCATTGAATGTGAATTTGAATGAATAAGTTTTTCTCAACTTAAATGTTGAATGTCGGACCAAGGTTCGATGATAAATGTGAACGAGAATGTCAATGTGAATATGAAAGTGAAAGTGTAAGATTGAGCATAATTGATTGACTGAATACATGTGATGCATTTCATTATATGAATGCATGATAAAAAAGGCTATTGTAACCACAGTAGCCACCAAAAAAGAGCTTAAAGCTTAGAAAGTGAAAAAAAGCTTAAAGGTTAGAATGTGGTAAGTGCCTCTTGCTTATTATGTAAAATCAGCCATATATCCCCAATAGATAACGGACAATTATTAATGAGCCCGGTATCCACAATGGATACAGGATAGTTACAAACACTCGGTCACAAAAATAATAATTGAAAGTGAGTCTCATGAGCATTGCATATACATTTGATATGTATGATTTAAATGATTGAAATAAATAGTTTAAATGATTTCTGAATGTTAAATATGAATTAAGTGAATATGAAGTGTATATGATTCAACATGTTGATTAGTGAAATGATGTGAATTATGTGATTACATGAATTGATGTGCTATGTGATTGAGTGAGCCATCGAGAATGGTCGACTCACTGAGTTCGTAAAACTCAACCCAATATTTGCAACATTTTTCAAGCTCAGGGAGATCTCCAGTTAAACAAATTGGAATCTAACCACTACATTAAGAATAAAGATAGAGATCTGGATCAGCTGGCATCTGCATACGTTTTCTGTTACTTTTGTATTAAGCATTATGTTCTGTAAGTGTTCATTTATTGTATAAATGACTTCAGTTGTAATAACAGTTATGTCTAAACATGCTTCGTATTTGTAAAGGGCCCAAATGACTATTGGAATTTAGATGATATGTTTATTGTTTGTAATATTTGTAACTGAATTTTTTTTTAATAAAATGGGCCATTATTGATTATTGAATTCCCAAAAAATGCATGTGATGTTTGAGAAAAATTTACAATGAGTTCTGTTTGACTATTATAGCGCGTTACTTTCATAGGATGTATGTCCCAATTTTCTCAGGATGTACGGATACATGCTCGTTAGAAGTCGGGTGCTATAATGCTTGGTATCAGAGCCCAGGCTTAGTGTCTTACATGGGTATTTTTTAAAATCTATGTCAGAATACATGCATCATAACATGTCATAGCAGACAGTAGCAACTAATCCCTAGTCTGAGTTGCATTTACATGAGTCACACGTATGAGCATTCGTTGAAAGTTAAGTTGTTAGAAACAATGACAAAGATAATGATCTGTCAGAATGTGAGAAAATAAAAATTCGTAGATATTTAGGAATGAGAAATAATATATGGTTCGATATGATAGACAAAGATTCAATGCATTTGTATTTATGAATGTGTCATCAAATATGACATCAATATTATATTGTGATGGTATATCCTTGAATGTGATATGGATGTGAATACAATGTTGTAGATTGATTGAGAAAAATAGAGATATGATAATGATGACAAGATTTAAAGTGTATATGCCAAACAGAAAAAAAATTTTCTATGACCTTGAGAAGATGAACTTGGAATTGAAAGGGCTGTTAATTAATGTAATGTGAGTTTATGATTGAGTATAAGGTTATGTCTATGGGTTTGAGATCAGAATTTGCATGATGGTTATATATATCTATCATATGAATTAAATGAAAATTTACGTGTGTAAGAAGAAATAAATGATAGCGGTAAGATGAAATGAATGATAGAGATAGATATCAAAGTCCTCAAGGTTAAGTTTACCGATTATTATGAGTGGATATTTGATAATGTGGTTACCTTGGTGAATGATATTATTAAGAACATATATAGTATATATTTGGATATCATACAGGAAGTGATCCATGACTTATCAAATGCTTTTAAGTTTCAATCCCTATAGTTAAAATTATAAGATGAATCAGAGTGGTGCATGAAAGCATTTATAATGATCAATTAGGGATAGACTGAGAGTGTAAATGATGTTACTATATGTGATGGACTCGAGGAAAAAGGAAGGAAAAAGAAGCAGGACACGATCATGGCATAGTCCCCATGATTGTGGTCGAGATTAATTGATTATGTCATAATTGTGGCAAAGTCCTCACGATTGTGGCCAGTTCCACAAGCTTCTATCATAATTGTGGGAAGGTCTACCATGATCGTGGGCAGGCACAAAAGAGAAATGTTATTCAGAATCAATTGAGATCGAAGTATCATTAGTATGAGGTGTTCATTCGTGACTTTTCAAAAATACATCTCTAGATAAAATGTAATGATTTTGTTAAAAAAGATCAAAGTATGAGAGTAAATGAATATGTCTCTTGTTTCACTGAGCTTCATTATAAATAATCTTCAGATCATGTAAGGTATGATAGTAATTGATCTTATTGAAGTATTATGAATGGCTGAAAAGTAATTGTAAATATAGTTTATTGATAAAGAGTATACAGAGAGTATAGATGATTAAGAAGAGAAATTTTCTTTTGATAGTGAATTTTGCCGAATTAGGTTAAGTATACCAAAGGGTTTACTTCTAAGAATGAATGATGATGGAACAAATCAGAAGTGAATGTTGGAGTCCCGTTTCTAACTAGGACTTAGGCATAAGAAGTTAATTATCTTACTGAGAATGCATGCATTCTATTTGATGTAAAGTATCCAACTACGTAATTGGATTCTTGAATTTGAGGTAATACTATTGCTAATATGAGAAGAACTTAGGTCTACACTATATTCTATGCTAATATGTTCAAGAGATACAAGTTAGATTTGATGAATGTGTTACCAACTCAGGAAGTTAAGATTGTAAATAAATTGAAATGTATGGAGAAACTAGTATGAAAGAATAGACATTTGAATAATTCAATGAGAAATTAAAGGAAATCGAATGAATGGATAAAGTCATTCGAGAAAATAAATCAATCGGGATACTACAAAAATATGAGATAATGTTACCCCATATGAGGAATTAGTTACTTAAGAATTTTATGGACCAGACATGGGTGCATTGAGTCTTGGAAATATCCGTTTGAGTTAACAAATGCCCCTGACAGTATTATGGTATTAAAGAACAAAGTGTTTCAACTTTGTTTGGATTAATTAGTGACTGTGATTTTAAGATGATAATTGAGTATATTCGAAAAGTTGAAAGGATTATTTTAAATACTTGAGGTCAATCTTACAAATCATGAAGGAGAAACAACTATATGCCAAATTCAATAAGAATGAATTTTAGCTTGATCAAGTAATATGTTGAGGCATATAGTACCTGGACATGGTATATTAGGAAACCCAAAGAAAATGAGGTAATGAAGAAGTGAGAAACTCCGAAAAATATTTATATGAGATTTGGAGTTTTCTAGAATTAGTTGGATATTAGATGTTACCATAGGTTGTCAAGGAGTTTCTACTGATATTGCCTTTTGACAAGAATTTAGAAAAAAATGTGTTATTTAGATGGACCAATAAATGTAAAAAGAATTATGAGGAATTTAAAACACCAATGTTAATTATATCGTTTAGATTTGGAGATTATGTAATATATAGGGATGTTTCACACCTGAGATTAGGATATAATCTGATGCATTGAACATAAAATTTGATAGCAGTATAGCACAAATATAGATATTGAGGTTACTAAACCTAGTGCAATAAAGAGCATAGAATGTCGAGTTGAATTTTGGGCAAATCAAAATATTATTAGCTATTGAATTTAAGATTAGTTTCATATGAAAGGATTAGTGAAGCCCAAATTAAGAATTCAGAACTTATTAATCTTATTGAGGAATTGAAAATGAGTTTGAATTGGAGAATGATACTCTGTGATAGAAGAAAAAAAATACGTGTATCTGATGTAAATAAATTGAGTAAATATATTTTTGGAGAAAACACAAATAGCAACCTATGCTATACATCCTAGTAGGAATACGCTGAAACAACATTTAGTGGCTAAGGATGTATAAGTAAGTGACTGCATGTTTGAGTTGCCAACAGTCTTAACTATTAGAGACATGCTTAAAGCTTATATTTTTGGAGTTCATAAGAGCACGAGGTCAATATACAATTTTGATTGATTTTAAGCATAACAATCATTATCACAGTGGTGTCGTTAGAACACCGTATGAGGCTTTATATGATAGAAAAAGTCGTCTACCTTTATATTGGAATGAATAAGGCCAAAATTGATTGCAGATGTTGTTGATAAGTGAAATTGATCTATATTAGAAATTAAGTGACTCAAGAAAGACGATTGAGTTAGGAGGATCAACACCGAAGATATGGAATATAGTGAGATGGACATGAGAGTTAAGTGTATTAACACTGAAGAGACATGAATGATCAACCAAAAGATGAAATGTTTCTTAGAGTACCACCTTGGCAAAGTGTGTTCAGGTTAGGAAAAAGGATAAAATAATCTCGAATTGTATTGGTCCATATGAAATTATTGAGAGCATAGGACCATTAACATAAGTTAATTTTACAAATAAAGACATATCATATTCACATTGTATTATATGTGAGTAAGTTAAGAAATATTGATGTGATCTAAAAAATATTGATATGATCTGACATAGATGTATTGTCAACACAGGAAGTGAAACTTGCGAGTAATCTAATATATATATATTGAGGAACGAGTTAAGATAGTGTGGTATCTGAACAAGTAATTGAAATACAAAGTGATTCCATTGACTATAGTCAATTGGACGAAATTATTTGAGAGATGAAATTAAATGGAAAATGGAGGAGCATATGAGGAAACATTACCCCTGCCTTTCTAATGATTCAGATAAGAATTTCAAGGATGAAATTTATTAAGGGGGAGAATTGTAACATCCCGTTTCCATACAAAAGGTTAGAACCCTAGCTTTATGTAAATAATAAATAGCAATGGGATAGTAAAAGAATGCATTTCATGTTCATGTATAATATAGCATTCATACACGTGAATTTGATTATTGCACACATTACGATAATTTGTTCATACACTCATTTGACATTTCTAGGTATAAATGATCGTTTTAACATGATTATAATGTGAATTATAGAATATGTATTAAAAATTGAGTTGGTGTATATAAGTAGAGATTTAGAATTTTTGGTAAAATTTGAGAATTTTCTAAAATTTTGGGTATTTATGGACTAGGAAAAATGCCAAGTGGCAGAGCAATTGATAAATGGTAGTAGAAATAAGTGACTAGTGACAAAAGAAATAATTGATATATGATATTGGGATTTAAGGACAAATGTCATTAAAAATTTGGAGACAATTGGAGTAGAAATTAGAATCAAATGGACTAGCTATTAAACATGGGACCAAGTAAAGCCATAGGAATAAGACATGTGACAAGTGATAAGTGTCATGCCACTTGCAACACATCCATTCCACGAAAATATCTAAGTGAAAGACTATGAGATGGTCTTTCACTCATCATTTTTGTTGCTTACGTTTGTTTCTTCATCTTCTCCATTTTCTCTCTTCTTCTCCATACACGATACTCACTCTTACCCTCTCACATTGAGTTTTTGGCTCAACTCCTTCCCTTTGTTTCTTCAAGCTTTTTGTTCTCTTCTTCCTCTTTGTTACTAGCTCATTCCTATTTAAATGGTGATGATCATGTGAAGATGGAATGCTGGGGTTAAGTGTGGGTCGAAGACTTTGAAGCTAAACAAGTAAGTAAAAAGCATTATTCTTTATGATTTGTGAATGAAACATATTTCGATGATAGTTAGAAGTTAAATGAACATAAAATGAGGATGTTTATATGCTGAAACGTGAATGAGAAATTTAGGTATGTTCATGTCTTGCTTTTATATGTATGATGATCAATGATTCATAAATTAATGTAAAGATGATTTAGAGTTAGAATGAGTCCTAAAATGGTGTAGAAAGAAGTGCAGAAAATTGATTTGTAAATGGATGTTTATGTTCTATTTTTCTGGTATGTAACGTGTATCTTTATTGGTTATTTTAGAGATGAACTAAAATGAGTTTAGAGCTAATGTGAGGGAGTAAAGTGGAACCTTGAAATGAGATGAATTAAGGTGATATTTAGAGATGAAATGAAGGTGTTAATGAAGTTAAAAATGTGCAAAAAGTTGATGATGAACGTGTACATGTAGATGTTCTATTTATGGGATTGTGATCAACAATCTTGTATGTTGTGTTTTTTGGATGTTTTGAATTGGAATGGAGGTGAGAAGAAAGAGGAATTGAAGTAGGAATGATAAAATAAGCATAAGAGATGATAGAAGTAACTTGTATGAGTTGGAAGTCTAGAAAATGTCCAATAGATGCCTGTTAGGTGCACTTCAGGTTTGTTGGGCAGACATTCTCTGGAATTCCCGCGTTCCAGCCCCGTTCATGTCCGGTTGGAGGGACATAAGTTCGTTGTGTAGACAGTCTTTGGACATTTACATAAATGAGTAATTTTGACCCTTTTTATGGCAAAATCTCTCTTCAAGGTCTTCATAAAAGTTGTAGGACTTGAAGTCCTCATCTAAAACGTACTTGAATGACTTTGATCCGACATCCACAGTGAAAGTTATGCTTATTGTCCTAAAATCATGTATATATATAAGTTATTGACTTATCAATGCTTAACTATGATGCATTTGGACTTAATTAGGCTTAAATGAAGCTTGAATTGAACTTAGAATGGTGCTTGGATTAAGTGACTAGATGCGTGGCATGTGTGAGGTAATAATTGAGGTTATAACTTAGTGAATGAATTGTTGATATCAAAGTACCGAAAGCATGAGTATAATGGGAATGAAGATGTTCATATGATTGTAGTTGTGATTTAAAGGAGTTTAGTAATACATATTCAGTAAAGGTGAATGAGAATTGAATATTATGAGAGCATATAATGCTAGAAAAGAAATGACGAGTGATTGAATATGATATTAGAATAACCAAGGGTTCTTGAGGTGTAAAACTAAAAATAAGCTAGGCACATACAAATGGTAAGGTTTGAATGATCAAGAGATGTGATTAAGGAAACATACCCGGAATAGTCAACATGAGCATGCATTATACATTACACATATACATATGTGTATAACTGAATGTTTATCTAAAATTCAATTAGTAATGTGTGTACAATGTGTGTGTTACATGAAATTCTTATACAGGATTCAACATCTGCATCTAAACATTTCCGGATTATGGAAGCAAATGTTAATCTCGAGTATACTGTGAGTTGACATAGAAGGTCTCACTTTCATTGTTTGTTTTGTTTTAAATTTTTATATTGAATTATGTGATGTGAATATGTTGATTCTGGACAATAAATGTCCGAGACATTTGATGCATGCAAAAATCATTAGAAGTGCTCATTGAATGTGAATTTGACTGCATAAGTGTTTGTCAACTTAAATATTGAATTCCAGACTAAGGTTCAATGATTAATATGAATAAGAATGTGAACGTGAATGTGAAAGTGTAAGATTGAGCACAATTGATTGACTGAATACATATGATGCATTTCGTTACATGAATGCATGACAACATAAAGGTTGTTGTGACCAGAGTATCCACTAAAAAAAAGCTCAGAAAATGAAAAAGAGCTTAAATCTCGAAATGTAGTAAGAGCCTCTGGCTCACTATGTAAAATGTGCCTTGTATCCCCAATAGATAAGGGACAATTATTAATGAGCCTAGTATTTACAATAGATACAGGACATTTATAAGCTCTAGGTCACAACAATAACAGTTAGAAGTGAGTCTTATAAGCATTGCATATGCATTTGATATTTATGATTTAAATGATTGAAATAAATAGTTTAAATGATTTCTGAATGTGAATTATAAATTAAGTGAATATGAAGTGTGTGTGAATTAACATGATGATTAGTGAAATGATGTGAATTACGTGATTACATGAATTGATGTGTTATGTGATTGAGTGAGCTATCGAGGATGGTCCACTCACTAAGTTCGTAAAACTCAGTCCAATATTTGCAATATTTTTCAGGCTCATGGAGATCTCTTGCTAAACAAATTAGAGTTTAACCACTGCATTCAGATAAAAGATAGAGGTCGGGATCAGTTGGCATCTGCATACATTTTCTGTTATTTTTGTATTAAGAATTGTATTCTTCAAGTGTTCATTTATTGTATAAATGAATTCAGTTATTGTATAATGAATTATATTGTAATAACAGTTATGTCTAAACACACTTTGTATTTGTAATAGGCCCAAATGATTACTAGAATTCGAATGATAATTTTATTGTTTGTAATATTTGTAACTGAAAATGTTTTTAAATAAAATGGGCCATTATTGATTATTGGTTTTCTGAAAAATGCGTTTGATGTTTAAGAACAAATTGCAATGAGTTCTATTTGACTGCTTTAGTGCGCCACTTTCACAAAGTGTGTGTCTGAATTTTCTCGGGATATACGGATAAATGCTCGATGGAAGTGGGGTGCTACAGGACAGTTATTAATGAGCCCGGTTGTAACACCCCATCACCCTGGGATACGCATCGGGACGCCCGTAGGTCATTCCGACACATAACCTAAGATAATGAAACGCTACGTGAAACAACTATCAAACTCCACATGGCATCACAAACATCATAAGCATAAGAACCAGTAATTGAAATTCACAAAATTTTAAAAACCAAAATCCACTTTTCATTACTCCAAAACATCTGTATATACATATGTGTACAGTCTGTACATATGGAAACCCTAATAC
>JAOQML010000004.1:4096286-4107035 GCA_027568935.1 Erythroxylum urbanii
GTTTTTATGTTCTGTCCCCTGCAACCAAACACATTTCTGTTCTTGAGACGGAGACAATTGTTTCTGTTCTGTCCATCGCAACCAAACAGCTCACTGTCTCCAATTTCTGTTCTGTTCCGTCTCCAAATTTTCGTCTCGTTCCGTCTCTGCATATTGGAGACAGCAACCAAACAGACTGCAATTGCCCTCTAAGACAATCTCAGACATCACCAGCTAGTAGGGAGGTCTCTTATGCATCTACTGGGAATAGAGGAGGTGGTAGAGGTCGAGGAGGATCTGGTCAGAACAGACCTAAAATGAGTACCCAACTGGAAACTGTGGATCGATCAACTGTGCTTTCTACTTTGGGTCGAGCTTATACATTGAAAGCTCGTGAGGATCAGGATGCACCTGAAGTCATTGCTGGTACTGTTCCTCTCTTTGACTTTGAAATGTATGCTTTGATTAATCCTGGATCTACTCATTTTTATATCTGTGTTGGAGGAACTTTTGATAAGGTGATGCCTGTAGATCAGTTAGAGTATGATATTCATGTAACCAATCCTTTGGGTAGTAGTGTGATTGTGAATCAGGTCTATAGAAACTGTCCTGTTATGATCCAAGAAAATGAGTATGTTGCGGATTTAATTGAATTGCCTTTTTATGAATTTGATTTGATTTTGGGTATGGATTGGTTGTCTAAGCATCAGGCAGTAATTGATTGTAATGCTAAGGAAGTTATGTTTAGGAAGCCTAATCAGCCTGAAATAGTATTGCATAGCATCCGCATTAGTTCTTTTAACTAATGTGGTATCTGCTATGTAAGCCCGAAAGCTCCTCAGGAAGGGATGTGAAGCTTATTTAGCTTTTGTGTTTGACTATAAAAAGGAGGTTGGTAAATTGCAAGAGATTCCAGTGGTGAGTGAATTTCCAAATATGTTTCCTGAAGAGTTCCCTAGACTCCCTCCTAAAAGGGAAGCAGAGTTGTCAATTGAAGTTATGCCTGGCACTGCTCCTATATCTAGAGCACCGTATAGAATGGATCCTATCGAATTGAAGGAGTTGAAAGTGCAGTTGCAAGAGCTACTAGATAAGGGGTTCATTCGACCCAGTATGTCACCGTAGGGAGCACCGGTCTTATTTGTTAAGAAGAAGGATTGTATATTATAGATGTGCATCGATTACAGGCAATTGAATAGAGTCACAGTGAAGAACAAGTATACGTTACCAAGGATTGAAGATTTGTTTGATCAATTAAAAGATGCACGAGTGTTTTCAAAGATAGATCTGCGATCGGGGTACTATCAACTTTGAGTAAAGGATGTGGATGTACTGAAGACTGCATTCAGTATCCGTTATGGACATTATGAATTTTTAGTAATGCCATTTGGGTTAACTAATGCTCCAGTAGTATTCATGGATCTAATGCATAGAGTATTCAGGCCTTATTTAGACCAGTTCGTTATGGTGTTTATAGATGATATCTTGGTCTATTCTAAGAATGAACATGACTATACTGAGCATCTTTGAATTGTGTTATAGACCGTGTAGAAAAAACAATTATATGATAAACTGAGCAAGAGTGATTATTGGCTTCGAGAGGTATCTTTTCTAGGACATATTGTCTCTTCTGAAGGGATTAGAGTTGATCCTAGTAAGATAGAAGCAATTCTTAACTGGAAGCCACTATGGAATGTAACAAAAGTGAGAAGTTTTCTAGGTTTGGCTAGTTATTATCGTCGATTTATGAAGGGGTTCTCAGTGATAGAATCCCCTTTAACTAAACTGTTATGGAAAGGAGTGCAGTATGAATGGTCTAAAAGATGTCAGAATAGTTTTGATCAACTGAAACGTATGCTGACTGAAGCTCCTACATTAGTTCAACCCATTTCTAGTAAGGAGTATATTTTGTTTAGTGATGCATCTAGAAATGGTTTGGGTTGTGTTTTGATGCAGGATAGAAAGGTAGTTACTTATGCCTCTAAGCACCTAAAATCATATGAACAAAATTACACTACATATGATCTGGAGCTTGCAGCAGTAGTGTTTGCCTTAAAAATTCGGCAGCACTACTTATATAGTGAAAGGTGTAGAATTTTCATAGATCATAAGAGTTTGAAGTATCTGCTTACCCAAAAAGAACTCAATCTGAGACAATGGCATTGGTTGGAACTATTTAAAGACTATGATTGTATTGTGGATTACCATCCGAGCAAGGCTAATGTCATGGCTGATGCCTTGAGTTGGAAGACCATTACAACATTATCAGAAGCAGAGTGAATGGGAACTTGTTTATGATGGAGCTTTACTAGCTCAGTGGAAAGTAAGGCCTACTTTGAGATAAGAGATTTGTGATGCTTAGAGAGCTAATGATAAGTTACAACAACTTATCTTGGCTACTCAAGATGGTAAACAGTTTAATTTTTCTGTGAAAGAAGATGAGCTAAAGAAAAAGCTATTGTTTGAGGCTCATAATACAGCCTTTACTATGCATCCGGGTGGGAAAAAAATGTATCAAGATTTGAAGCAACATTACTGGTGGTCAAGTATGAAACAGGATGTTGTGGATTATGTATCTAAGTGTTTGATATATCAGCAAGTTAAAGCTGAGCACTAGGTTCCGTTTGGTTTGTTAAATCCTATTTCTATTCCTCATTGGAAATGGGATAACATTACTATGGATTTTGTAATGGGACTTCCTTTTACTTAAAGGAAGCATGATGTTGTATAGGTGATTATTGATAAGTTTACCAAGTCTACTTATTTTTTGCCTATTCATTCTGATTATTCATTAGATAGGCTTGCAGACCTATATGTGAATGAGATAGTGAGGTTGAATAGGGTGCCACTATCTATTATTTCTGATCGTGATCCTCGATTTACTTCGAGATTTTGGAAAAGTCTACAAAAGGCTTTAGGTACTCAAGTCAAGTTCAGTATCACTTTCCATCACCAGATAGATGGACAATCTGAACGGGTTATTCAGATATAGGAAGATATACTTCAAGGTTGTGTATTAGAATTCCCAGGAAGTTGGGATAACTACCTTTCTCTGATGGAGTTTGCTTATGATAATAGTTATCAGACTAGCATTGACTTGACGCCTTATGAAGCACTGTATGGTAGAAGGTGTAGAACTCTGGTGTGTTGGACTAAACTGAGTGAAAACAAGATGATTGGGCCTGATATTGTGAAGGATACTGAAAAAAAAGTTCAAGTTATTTAACAAAAATTGAAAGCTGCCAGTAATAAACAAAAGTCCTATTCTGATTTAAAAAGAAGAGATATTTAGTATCAGGTAGGTGATAAGGTAGTTTTGAAAGTATCGCCTTGGAAATACATACTTCGGTTTGGGAAGAAAAGTAAGCTCAGTCCATGTTATATTGGTCCTTATGAAATTCTGAAGAGAGTCGGACCAGTAGCTTATCAATTAGCTCTTCCTGGAGAATTGGCAAATTACATGATGTGTTTCATATTTCTATATTGAGAAGATATTGATTTGATGATACACATAAGATTTCTGTGCAAGAAATTCAAGTACAACCGGATTTGTCTTATGAAGAAGGGCTTGTTTCTATTTTAGCCTGAGAAGTTTGACAACTTAGGAACAAGTAAATACCTTTGGCGAAAGTACTCTGGCAACACCATAGACTCGAGGAAGCAGTATGGGAACCAAAAGAGACCATGAGGGCTCATCATTCTCAACTATTTTGATCAGGTATGAATTTTGAGGACGAAATTCTTTTAAGGGGGAGAAAACTCTAAGGCCCCAAATTGTACCCTAGTTAGAATGTTTCATTAAACATGTATTCCATATGAATTAATTATGTTTTTAATGAATCATACTTGGAGAATTGAAATTAAATTTTCATCATAGAGACTTAAGATATTAATGTTGAGCCCAGGGTCTCGAAAAATATGTCATGGATACTTTACATAAGGTTTAGGTGAAGATTTAGTGAAAATAAGGCTAGAAAGTACTTAAAACTCAAGGTTGAAGTGATTTTTACAAGACTAGTATGTCACCCTTTTGCACAAGCATGAGGGTGACATCTAAAGGGCGACAAGTTTGTCACCTAAGTACAAGGGAGACATCTAGTGTGACTTCTAATGTGACACTTAAACTTGTAAGTGTCATATCTTTTGATTTCAAAGTCCAAAAATTACAAAATTTATACCGTTAGAAATTTAAGAGGATAATATACAACTTTTATAAAGACAACTTTATCAAATTAAACCTAAATCAATGCAGTTTATTGATGGTTTATACGTGGACTAATTTCTTGCTGACAAATGGCAGCATGTTGTGTGGATGAGTGGCAGCTCCTAAATGGGATAAGTGGAGAACATGCATGAAGCCACATGCTATTACCATTTTATGACACCTAGCATTGAAGGAGGCAAGGTTCTGCTGAAGTTTTTTGTATTGCTTAATTTTCTTTCTCTCACAACCAAACTCTCTCTCTCACTCACACCTCCTGGAAATTTTTGCATGCTTATTGGATCATCATCTTCACTTGACGTCTTTACATGATACTGCACCAAGGAAGCTAGATTTTGATATTTTTATACTACTGTCCTCTTGATTGTCTTAATTTTGGAGTTGTGATATTTTCTTGAAAGGCTAGAGTGGCTTGCTCATTGAAGTAGGAAATTGTGTTAAAGAAGGTATAGGAATACTAACCTTGATTGCATGTTATCATATGAATTATTTTGATGCTTGATTGGATAGAATATGTCTGGATTTGTTAATGAGTCGAGGTCTGGACATGAAATTGATGTGTAGTTGAGGCATGGCTATGGTGGAATTATGGTGAAAAGGATGAATGTTGGTGTAAGGGTGTTGAAGATGTAAGATGTGAATGAATTGTATTAGTTTCACTGAACGGATTTCATTGAACAATCATTAGTATTTAGGCTATAACTTGACCTGTAGATATCCAAATGGAGTGGTTTTCATTATGGATTAAACTACACACATATTCCTACAACTTTTATGAAGGAATAGAGTTTTGGTTTTGTCTCAAATGGTTCTGTCATTGTTTGAGAATAGTCTGTAGTATTTTGGGTATAACTTGCAGAATACAAAACCAAAATTCTTGATTTTGATGTCATTAGAGACTTAATACATAGAGGAACTTTTGGTTAGAATAACATATTACCCAGAAACCTCTATTTACATGTCAAAATAGCTATACAAATCTCCCGAAACCTGTCCTAAGAAATCTGAACTAATCTTGATTGTGTAGTTGTTGACATATATACAGTTGGGACCTTAACAATGGTTTTATTAGACTTAAGTGAGATTAATAATGAACCTAGGTGATGTTAGATTGATGGAGTAAAACGTGTTGAGTTATGGTTTATAAATGGAGTTTTTAATATAAAAGATATATGGTTTATTAATGATGAGCGTTATATGTTGAATTGCTTGGTGTGATCAAGAATGAATGAGCTCTTAAAGCTTATTTTTTATGAATTAGTTATGAATGATTGTCAATTGGGAATTTCTGCCATAATATTGTGACAATACTGGACCATCAGTTGTCCGAGGAGTTTTATAGTTGAGATTGTATAGGAAGTGCTTGCTAATTGGGTGCATACATAATATTTGATGACTCAACATTTCTATTGATGCAAAATTTCACATGTTTGTATTTATAAGGTTTGAAAAAAAAATTCTAAAATCTGAAATGAATTGTTTTAAAAACTGTCAAAGTCCTAGTCGTGGGTAAATAGACATGCCTAGAAGGGTCTGTAACTGCTTCTGGACACATTTAAGGTGTTGACACTTGACATAAGTCTCTCCTGATGTTGACACTTCGGTGTCTCCTAATAAGGACACTTTGGTGTTGAGACATAAGTCACTCTGTTCTGTGATACTGCTAGGTATCTCTTGTTTTGGTCCCATTACCCACTTCTGTAAAAAAGATTAGTAAGTTAATTTATTTTGTACTTTGTTATATGTACAATTTGGTTATAATTAAACAATGTTCTGAAATAATTAAGTTTTGTTTTGACTTATTCAGATACAGTTTTGACACAAACAAGTTTTGTTCTGATATCATGATATTCTGATATGATAATCGTAAGATTTGCTTTGAAGCCTATATATATCCTGTTTTGGCATATTCTGTTACTTATTATTTGGAATGGACTTTTATATGTGATATGATTAGTATATGTCATTATCGCATTACTGTTAGGGTCAGTTGACATTTTGTATCATGTTTAGTTTTCCTCACTAAGCTATATGCTTAGCACGGTAGATTTGCCCCATGTAGGTTCAAATAGAAGGGTATAAAGACTGGGACAAGGATAACCGCAGTGGCCAAAAGAGATTGAGTTCTGTTTTGATAAAATGTATATTTGATTTTGTTTTTAAGTTGTATATGATAATTGAAACATTTTGAATGTGTTGGAAGGTTTGTAATAACTATAATACAGGATGGATTGGGTTTTAAGACATGTTTGTGATAAGTTCAATGTGTATAATGTATTTTGTTTGTAATCCATCTTGTATGCAATACAATGTATGTTTGCTCGAATTGATTTTTAAGGAAGATTTCAAATGCTTTTGTTTGTTTATAGTATTTTGTGCGTCATCCATATATTTTTCCAGGGGGTACGTGGGTGTGACAATTAGTGTGATAAGTTAGAGATGAAGGTGATAAAGGGAGTTGAACATGTGCAAAATTTTATGATGAATGTGTATAAGTTTGAATGATGTGTATTGGGTAAGAATGAATTAGAACTTGGGTATTATGAGAACTTATAATGCTAGAAAAGAAATTATGAATGATTGAATTATATTATTTGAATGACCAATTTCTTTGAGTTATAAACTTAGAGTAAGCTTGACACACACAAATGATGTTGTTAAAAACCAAGTGATTTGATTAAGGATAAATACCTAGAATAGTCAACATAAGCATGCATTATATATTACACATATACATATGTGTATAATTGAATGTTTACGTGATTATGCAATTAGTAATGTGCGTACAATGTGTATTGCATGAAGTTGATACACAGGATTGAATGTCAGCGCCCAGACATTTTTGGAACATGGAAGCTGATGCTAATTTGGAGCGTACTATGAGTCGACGTAGATGGTCTCACTTTCATTGTTTATTTTGTTTTAAAATTTTTTATTGAGTTATGTGATATGAACGTGTTGATTTCCGGATAATAAATATCTGAGGTGTTTGATACATGTAAAAATCATTAGAAGTGCTCCTTGAATGTGAATTTGGCTAAATAAGTGATTTTTAACTTAAATGTTGTATGTCTGACCAATGTTCGATGATAAATGTGAATGAGAATGTGAACGTGAATGTGAAAGTGTAAAATTGGGCACAATTGATCGACTAAATACATGTGACGCATTTCATTATGTGAATACATGACAACATAAAGGCTATTGTGATCAGAGTGGCTACTGAAAAAGAGCTTAAAGCTCAGAAAATGAGAAAGAGCTTAAAGCTCAGAATGTGTAAGAGCCTCTGGCTCACTATGTGAAATGAGCCATTTATCCCCAACAAATAAGGGACAGTTATTAATGAGCTTGGTATCTACAATGGATATGGGATAGTTATAGGTACTCAATCATAACAATATCAATTGAAAGTGAGTCTTATGAGCATTGGATATGCATTTGATATGTATGATTACAATGATTGAAATAAATAGTTTGAATGATTTCTGATGTGAAATAATTAAGAGAATATGAAGTGTATGTGATTCAACATGTTAATTAGTGAAATGATGTGAATTATGTTATTATATGAATTGATGTGTTATGTGATTAAGCCATCGAGGATGGTCCACTCACTGAGTTCACAAAACCCACCCCAAAATTTACAATATATTTTTTAGGCTCAAAGGAGACACCCAGTTAGACTAATTGGAGTCTAACCACTACATTTGAGTAAGAGATAGAGGTCAGGATCAGTTGGCGTCTGCATATGTTTTCTGTTATTTTTGTATTAAAGTATGTATTCCGTAAATACTGTACCATATGTATGTGAATAATTATGATATGTAATGACTTCATGACTGAAAGTGTTTCGAATTTGAAAAGGGCCTAAATGATTATTAGAATTATTCAATATGTATATTGTTTATGAAAATTATGATTGAAATTGTTATCAATAAAATGGGTTATTATTGAATATTGGTTTTTTGAAAAATGCATGTTATGATTGAGAAAAATTTTCAGTGAGCTCTATTTGATTACTCTAGCGTGTCGCTTTCACAAGGTGTATGTCTGAATGTCCTCGAGATGTACAGATATGTGCTCGGAAGAAGTGGGGTGCTACAATGCTTGGTATCAGAGCCCAGGCTTAATGTCTTACATGGGCATTTTTTTGAAAATATATGTTAGAATACATGCATCATAACATGTCATAGTAGGCAGTAGCAACTGATCCCCAGTCTGAGTCGCATATACATGAGTCACATGCATGAGAATTTGTTTAAAGTTTGAGCTGTTAGAAGCAATAAAAAGGATGATGATATATCAAAATGTGAGAAAATGAAAGTTGTGGATATCTATAAAGGAGAAATGGTATATGGTTTGATATGATAAACAAAGATTCAATCATTTGTATCTGTGAGTGTGTCATCAAATATGACATTAATAATGTATTGTGAAGGTATATCCTTGACTGTGATATAGATGTGAATATATTTTCGAGGATTGGTTAAGGAAAATAGAGATATGATAGAGATGAAAAGATTTAAAATGTACAAGTAAAGTGGAATGAAAACAAAATTCACTATGACCTTGAGAGGTTGAAATTGGATTTGAAATGGTTATTTGATTAATGTCATAAGAGTTATGATTTAGTATAAGATTATGTCAGTGGGTTGAGATCATAATTTACATGATGGTTATATAATCTATAATTATGAATTAATTGAAAATGTACGTGTATAAGAAAAAAATGATAATTATAAGATGAAATGAATGATAATAATACATATCGAAGTCCTCAAGGTTAAGTTGACCAATTATTATAGGTACATACCTGATAATGTGGTGACCTTGGTGAATGACGTTATTGAGCATATATATAGTATATACTCGGATATGGTATAGAGAGTGATCTATAACATATTGAATATTTTATAGTCATAGTCCCTATGGTTAAAATTTTAAGATGAATCAAAGTAGCGCATGAAAATGTTTATAATGATCAATTGGGGATAGATTGAGAGTGTAAATGACGTAGCCATATATGATGGACTCGAGGAAAAAGGAAGGAAAAAGAAGCAGGGCACGATCGTGGCATAGTCCCCACGATCGTGACTAAGATTAATTGGTTCTGTCACGTTCGTAGGAAGGTCTATCACAATCATGGGCAGGCAAAAGGGAGAAATGTTGTCTACAATCAATTGAGATCAAAGTATTATTAGTATGAGGTGTTCATTGGCAACTTTTAAAAAATGCATCTCTAGAAAAGGTGTAATGATTTTGTTAATATAGATCAAAATATGAGAGTAAATAAATATGTCTCCTATTTCTTTGAGCTTCATTATAAAAAATCTTCAAATCATATAAGGTATGATAGTAATTGATCTTATTTAGGTATTATGAATGGCTAAAAAGTAATAATGAATATAGTTGATTGCTAAAGAGTACGTAGAGAGTATAGATGATCGAGAAGAGAAATTTCTTTTGATAGAGAATGTCACCAAATTAGGTTAAGTAGACCAGATGGTTTATTTCTAAGAATGAGTGACAATGAAACAAATTAGAAATGAATATTGGAGTCCCGTTTCTAACTAAGACTCAAGCATAAGAATTCGAATATGCTACTAAGAATGCATGCATTCTATTTGATGTAAAGTATCCAACTATGTGATTGGATTCTTGAATTTGAGGTAGCACTATTGCTAATGTGAGAGGAACTTAGGTCCACACTATATTCTATGTTAATATGTTCAAGAGATACAAATTAGATTTGATGAATGTGTTACCAATTTAAGAAGACTAAGAAATTCATTCGAGAAAATAAATCAATTGGGAGACTGAGGAACTAGTTACTTAAGAATTTCGAGGAATAGATAAGGGTGCATTTAGTCTTGATGATATCTATTTGGGTTGACAAATGTCCCCAACAGTATTTATGATATAATGAATAACATATTCCAACCTTGCTTGGGTTAATTAGTGACAGTGATCTTAAGATGATAATTGAATATATTCGAAAAGTTAAAAGGGATATTTCGAATACTTGAGATAAATCTTACTTCTCATGAGGGACAATTATATGACAAATTCAATAAGATTGAATTTTAGCTTGATCAAGTAATATGTTGGGTCATATAGTACCTGAATATGGCATATTGGAAAACCCAAGGAAAATAGAGGAAATGAAGAAGTGAGAAACTCTGAGGAATATCTGGACTTTTCTATAATTAGCTGGATATTGGATACTAACAGAGGTTGTGGAGGAATTTTTACTGATCTTGCCCTTTGACAAGACTCCTGGGGAAAAATGTGTTATTCAGATGGACTAATGAATGTAAAAAGAATTTTGAGGAATTAAAACACTGAGTGATTATAACACTGATGTTAATTATATTATCTGGATTTGGAGATTTTGTAGTATATAATGATTTTTCATACCAGAGATTAGGATGTAATCCAATGTATCATAATAAAATGATTCTATATGCATCGAGACAATTATAGTCCCATGAGTTGATTATTTGATACATGATTTAGAATTTGCTGCAATAGTAATTGCTTTGAGAACT
>JAOQML010000004.1:4107135-4117439 GCA_027568935.1 Erythroxylum urbanii
TCTTATTTATATTTTAATTTAATATTTTATTATTTATGATTTTAAATTTATATAACTAATAGTATATTTTTTAATTATTTATACATCAAGTAATAGTTTATTAAATCAATAGGCTTTTTAGTCATTTTATCTCTTTTTAAGAACCACAATTGTACTTGCCAAGTACGTATTTTTCACGTTTTAGTAGTTACCAAAACAGCAGTACCAAACACATAAGTATTTATTGAAAATAAGTGCTTATTATTTCAGCAGGTTGTCAACCGTCACTACTTCTCCAAACCAAGCCTATGCCACGCCTATAAATGGTAACGTCGGTATTGCAGTATTCACTCGAAGCTAAAAAAGGTCTAGTGCATAGTCAACCTGTGGGTACGTGGATGGTGACGCTGTATAACAGTGTTTGCTTGAGACTAGAAAAGGTCTAACGTACAGTCAACACGTCAATACGTAGGCTGCGAAAGGTGGTAGGATGTCACGATTTAATTGTCGTACATCGGTAATAAAAAAGAATAATATTTGATTTATAAGTTTATAAACTCTCCCTTCCTCCAAGCTAACTTTTCAAAGCTAATTTTTAAAGATTGTTCTCTTATAATACCTGTAACAACTTGCAATCTCACCCGAGCATTCCCAGATTCATTTCTTAGCCAGGTTGCCTCACGTATTCTCAATTTACCAATTTGCGTCAGATATGCGATTATTATGTCCAGCCGACTTTGTCTCCATAAGTGACCATCAACAAAGTTTTTTACTACGCAATTTCGCTTTTCTTTTTTAGTATTTCAGACATTAGGTGCATTCAGAGCATCATGTCAGTAAAATGAGTACTTATTTTAACTTATACGTGCTCTATTTATTTAGGTCTAATCATATGTATGCTATTGATGTTATGGAAAAATTTATTGTATCAATTTAAAGAGATTGATTTGGAGTAAAATTTGTTTTTTTATTAGTCGAAATTCAATTCTTTTCGAGAAGTATTATAAAAAAAAATATTAAATATAACAGCCGATATGATAAATTATACCCTTAAAAAAGAATCCCGTTAAGCAATTTTGACATGATAATAGAAAGGTGGAATAATTTTCTTATAAATACCATTTTCATCCATTAATATTAGATGTTGACCATATGACAAGTCAATTTATTGGTACAACTAACACCAAAACTTATGACAATTCCAAGTCATGATTCATTGGACGTGTTGTATAAATCAATTAATGGTACAACGAATATCCATAATTAAAGCTAGTGATCGTACAAATTTATAGAATCATAATGCATTCACGTTCATAAAACTAAGATATAAAACGCTCAATATGGAAAGCTGCCGACGGTCTGCGGTTCGTCCATTTGTCCCTTCTAAGCGTCTAGATCACATAATGTAAATATTCCTTTTAATATCTTAGCAAAATTCAATTACTTATAAATAGGTTATTAAAAATTAACATTTTGTAATAAACTAATGAGCATTAAAGGACAAAGTGATGAACGAAAAGAATGCTGCTATAGATTGTTGATTGACAAGAGGAAAATGGAAGAAAGTAACAATAATGTTTTAAATACCGAACAGAAATTAAACTAATAAGACAAATGATTTATGGTTAAACGATTCAACAGGTATTAAATTGTCATAAAATCAGCTAAATATTGAATAAAATTAAAAATTTTGAAATATGATTGAAAGAAATTGTTCTTATCTATAAAAAATTTGAAGTTTAATTAAAAAAGAAATTATTAAATAAAATTAATTAATTGATTATAGCTTATAAGAACTTATTAATTAAAAAAATTTACCGAATAATTAATGAATTAATCAGTTTTTAATAACAGAAGTTATTAAAGTAAATTGAATTGAAAAGTTAAAAACTGAATTAAAAAGTTAGACGATTCAAGATTTTTATGATTGAATCGGTTAAATTGGGTATATTTACTTTTGTCCCATACTCAAATTTAAACTCTCTTAAATATGAGAAGATACTCCAACTCCTTAATTATTAGGTTACATCCTCAACATAGATTTAGTAAAAAACAAAGGATCTTTAGTTTCAACTATATTTTTTATTGTGAGTTTTATTTTATTTTTAAAATAAAAATAAAAAATTACAATAAAAGTTTAACTAAATAACAAATTAAAAAGCATTTGGAAGTAAGGAAAAAAAAGGGGGGTGCGGGTGGCAAAGCGGAATTTAAAAAAATTTAAAAATTTTGCAGCTTAGTTAGGTCGATACTGACCGACATTTATACCTAATACATAAGTATTCCGATTTCGTACTGAAATCCAGCCAGTACGGTATGTACCAGTCGGTATGGTACAAAATTCAAAATGTTGGTTTAGACCTTGGTATTTAAGGCATGCGTGTGGGAGGGCAGGTGATGTCTGTTTATATTACTAGAAGTAGACATTTTTTTAAATTTTGTGCAGAACTTAAATGACATCTGTTGTATCAACTAAAAGACAATGGCAAGCATTTAGTTGATCTAAAATTACTTACTTCATTGCAACTAGGCAATAATTTGGCTACGTTTTTTTAGGGGACGAAATTAAAATCGTAGTTAAAAGTAAGCTTTTGGCCAAGATTTTCGATAGGTTAACCATTGATGATGTTTTTTAAAATCATTGTTAAATGGCAAGCCTTTGATGACGATTTAGTAACATCGTCGCCACAGAGTAAGCCTTTTGGAATTTGTAACATGACACCAAGGGATAACAACTAAGCCTAGGCTCAACTCGATATCAATTGGTCAAGCTCGGGTTAATCGAGCCTCTAGTTAGGCCTTGGGCTTAATTTTTCTAAAAAGATTTGACTCCAGGCCTTAACTTTATAGATAAAATAACGTTGTTTTTGTATTTTAATTTTTAAATAAATTGTGTTGGACCGAGTAGGTCTCGCGTTGCCTCGTTATCATCCCTAATGCCACTGCATTGAGTTCTAATATATTAGAAAGAAGGATACAAACTTATTCTGAATATGTATATAGCATTTTTTATAAGCAGAGGGTTAACGAATATAAGTTATGATTGCATTGACTTGTATTTTTTTATTTTTATTTTGGGTAAAAAAGCTTCCTAAATTTCATACATTGTATAAATTGTTAGTTGAAGTTGTTTTAAATGCATGTCAATGACAATAGTTTGTTTAAGTAATGGAGGTGATTTTTTTCCACATAATTAAAATCAAAATGTTTTAGTAGAAGACATTAGGGAATTGATATCAACATTATCCATATTTGGCATTTTACTATTCTTCTTCTTCTTTTTTTAAATTAAAGGAATTTTCGTTAGCTATGGTAAAACTATTTACAACATTACAGTGAGGTCTTCAAAGAGGATATTTAAACTACTTTACACGTTCAAAAACTAAAAGTTCACTTCAAGTATGTCAAGTATATAGCTTTATAAGTTCCACCAAGATTTCATTATAGGTGATAAGGTTTGTGTAACCTCCTTGGCTATGACTAAGGCTCAAATTTCATTGATGATGTTTTATGTGAGTTGATATTTATTTGTTTCTTCTCCTTTATATAGTGTTCGGTTTCTCTCCTTCCAAAAGTTGTAAGTTACGATTGTGTAGCCCGCTTGAAATAAGATGCCGTCATTCTTTTTATGTTTGGAAATGTGGATAATCCAGTTCAACGTGTCAGTCCAATCATACGAATTGCAATAGGCTTCCAGTTTGTGAAGTAATTAGCTCCACACAGTTTTGGAATAGATGCAACTAAAGAATAGATGATTCCTATTTTCAGTTAATATCTTGCATAACACACATATTGACATGCACAATTCGAGGAATGGTAAGCAGACGTTTGCAGCATAACAGGTATGAACAGAACTTTACAACATTTCTAATTATTATTATTATTATTTTATTATATATAATAACTTTTCTTTTAAACTTGTATCTACTCACGATGATTTTAGTTTCCATATCAGTTATTTTATTTATTTATGTACTTATTTAATTTTATTTACCTACACTCTTAATATATCAGTTTTCATCTGTATCACTTTTTATTGTCACATCTGCATCTGGGTCTATCGGAAACAGCCTCTCTACTAGGTAGGGGTAAGGCTGTGTACTATCAGATCTCTCTAGACCCCGCTTCATTGCGGGATTTCAAACTGGGTGGTGATGATGATGATGATGATCTTGCATAACGCACATATAGGATCATAGCTCCCATGCCATGGATATTTTGTATTTAAGTGATGTTTGATCACTAGCCAAGTAATCATAGAGGCTTTAGGGTTGAGATTCTTCCTCCAGAGTAAATTGAAACATGGTACTAGCTGGTAACCAGTTTGAAGAGTGCTATAACAGGTTTGGTTAGTGAAAGTACTTGTGATGTTTCGCTTTCAGATGAGTTGGTCTACATTGTTGCTGTTGGTAATATATGGGAAGTATCAGGTGAGCAAATTAAAACCTCTGAAGGTATCAGACCAATTCCCATCAGATATAAGGGATGCAACTTTAGCATTTAGAGGGATTATGTTATGAAGGTGGATAAGATCATGTCTGTATCAGTGGACTAAAGTCAATCCAATTGTCATACCATAGCCAAGTGTTGCTGCCATTTCCTATTTTGTGTATGATCCATAGGTAGATGAGGCCTCTGATTTTTACATGTGATTGAACATCCAAGAACAACTCCTAGTCCCTGGAATCTACCAGAAATTCTAAGAATGTAGGTAAGTTCCATGGATCCATTTGATCCATATGGCTTGCTTATCAACATGTAATCTTTATATCTTTTTACAAAATTGAACCTTCTGTATGAGATTTGTAGAGATAATACCCAGTCCACCATATTTTTTTTCCAAAATTGTCACCTCCCATCTAACTTTTGCTTTCTTAGCGTTCTTTATAGAGCAGGACCAAAGGAAGGCTTTTATAATTCTATCCAGCTCTTTGATCGTTCATTTTGGAAGAATAAAAAAGAACATGACACAAGTTCCATAACTAATATGAAGATGTGGGGGGATAGAGGATTACCGTGTCTAATCCCTCCAGCACATGGCTCATGTTTGGTGGGTATTTCATTGACAAGTATACTTACTAAAGAGGTATGTAGGTACATCATAACCCAAGTCGAGAATTTGGTAGGGAATTCCAGAGCTTCCATGCAAGCTTGAATAAAGTCCCAGCTGATTGTACCAAAGGCCTCATAGAAGTCGATTTTCCAAACTGAACTCTTTAAGTTTTTGCCAGATTAATAGTCTTTAAGAGGCTCTTGCACAAGCATAATGTTATCATCAATGGACCAACCCTTCATGAATGCGCTCTAAGTTCAACTAAAATTTTCCAGCAAAGCCTTTTCCATTCTACCGGCTAGAAGTTTAGCTAAGACGTTATAAAAGACAGTAAAGCGGGAGATGGAAATTGAGAAGGGGAAGTTAATATTGAATGAAGATAAAATGTTTGGAGTACAAATTAAGCAAACCAAAAAGATAATAAAGGCAATATGTTAGCATATTTATCATCAAACACTTGCATCCAAGGAAATTATAATAGTGCTTGAGATTTATTATTTGGAATCTGCAACATGCCACTGCATTAGTACTTGTTTTCAAATAAATTCACCATTTCATCTTGCTGTCATATTCTCATTACTTGATGTTCATAAACTGATATAATAACTTTGTCTAAATTTGCTTCTTATATGATATAGCTAACTCATCGCCTTTAGTTTTTATTTTATCTCATATTTGAATAATAATTGTGGCATCTCATCTTTTTCATTATTCTCATTTGATTCAATAATTCTCAGAAGTCTTAATGATTAATTTTAGAAGTTAAATTCTTCATATCTTACAACACCATTTTCAACATTTTCTTGAAAGGCAATAATGTTAGATTCTAAAAATAATGCTCAATTTAATAGTATTAAACTGAACTGATATCATCGAATGAAATTTCCCAACTTGCCGGTCTTTAAGTGACAGAGGCGAGTAACTCTTGCGTTCTCTCTCTTAGGTGGGTCAGTTGGTCGATCTGTCCTGGTATTGCTGCGCTTTTGTCGTGTATATAAATAGTTATTGACCAAATAACTGATGAATGGTAATAACAGAGAAATGCGTTATTACCATTCAGAGATTGTCTGGCTCTTTTTCGAGTACCCTACATGATCCGACTCTTTGTCTAAGATTGAAGAGTGAAGACAAGAAGTAGTCAATCAGAAATATGCGTCACAAACAACCTATAAGACATAGCTTTCTCTTCTACCATTCGCCTCTTATATATTTCTACCGACCAACATGTCACTCATGTACATTATACATCCTTAAAAATGGAAAAAGAAAGAAACTCATCCACCAAATGTCACAAACTTCTACGAATAGCTATGCAAGGGGCCTTGTATTGGAGCTAAGTAAAACTGTTAAGAATCCCATAAGACTAAGATTTGCATCCGTGTGTTTAATCCATCCATCGTTCAATGAAGTACGTCGTATGTTCAACTCCTGCAACAATGAAAGGATGTACAATACTACGTAAACAGCAGAAAAATAAAAGAAACTAGCGAGAGTACATACGTACCGATGCCAACGCATGACATGAGATGATTCGATTGCCCGTCTTCTCAAAATGTACAAAAGCAGCCGAGGAAAGTTCTTCCCAGTCTTCACGAGCCGTTAATTGATGTGGGCTAATTACAGCTGCGCAAAATTCATCAAAATTCATCCTCCTCACAGCAAGAGCTCCCATCTGAAAAAGAAACAAAGAAAATGAAAATCAGTTTCAAGTCATCAAGAAGTTTTAATTGTAAAATCCAGATAACTTACCGTATCAAGAAGTTCATGAACTCGAGACATCAACATTGCGTCAGTTGCATTGCGTTGCAGCGCCTGCGATTCAATATTAATAACATCTCAATCATAAACAATCCAGAAGCAACATAGACTAAATGCATGCACCTCTTAGGAATGGAAGTGGGGGACTTCCATGTGCCTTTAGTGTTTGTTAGAGGGTCTTAATCTGTGTTTCGGACTCGCCGGAAACTTGGCACTAATTAATGGACATAAAATGACATTCATTTGCGTCTATCGGTTAGTTAATACCGAAAAAGAAAAACTCAGATTACCATCGTGAAATTTTCAAGTGAAACACAACCGTCTACATTACTCGGCTCTAACAAGGCATATTGAGCTCTTAAATATGCAAGCTCGTCCTCCCGCAAAGCATTTGAAAGAGCCTAAGAGGAAGAGAGAAAAAATAAGAAATCATAAGATCATTTTAATTATGAACATTCTAAAAGACGCATGACTTTGTACATAGTTCCTGTTAACGTTTGACGATTAGAGAAATTGATTGTGACACACAAAATACTATTCTGAAGGTCCAAAATATTGCAAGAAAATCGACGATGAAAATCAGTACTAGAGAAGAAAAGTACCATTAATGCAGCCTGCTTGATAGGTCCAAGAAAAAGGTATTCGTTGACACGCTTATAAATCCATATGTCTAAAGGTATAGAACTACTGTAATTCTGTAACCATGGGTGAGCTGCAATCATGTTAGTTTAATTAGCTCGAAGACTTGTGAACTGAAGCCATAAGATGTAAATACCCTGAGAACACCAATAGATAGAGAAATGAAAGACGAACTTACTAACTGTCTGGACCTTAGTAGGCAGGAATATAGAAATTTTACTTACTAAGAGCTTGGACAGCAGTCATTCTTTTCTCGTAATTCCTTTTGAGGAGTCTCTTTACAAAGTCTTTTCCCTCTGGACTGACAGAAGCCCAACATGAGTCCTGATCAATTCGTGATCGAATTTGCCCCGAAGGTAGGGATCCACTTAGTAGTTGATAGGTAATAACGCCAACACACCATACGTCTGCCTCCACGCCGTAACATTTTCTAAAGACTTCCGGTGCAGCATGGGATTTACTTCCAACACACTCGGTAAGTCTTTCATCTGCAAAAAACAAAAAACATAATTGGGTGGTCGGAAAAAGGCAAGTACCTACGATTCAAAGTTTGCAACGATTGTAAGAGTCTATTATCATTACTAGCCCCGATAAAGTTAGAAAGACCAAAGTCGATTAGCTTAATATCAGCATCTGCGTCTTCAGAACTAAAAAGGATATTCTGACAAAGAAACAGAAGAGAAATCAATAATGTCATCTCAGTAATCTAAATGCAAAATGGAGTATTTAGGTGAACTCAATTAAACATCAAGTTTTAGGATGAAACCTCTGGCTTTAAGTCGCGATGTATAACGCCTTGAAGATGACAAAACGCAACTGCAGAAAAAATTTGCCCAACTACAGCTTTTGCATCTTCTTCTCTATATCTTCTCCTGCACCATAGAAGAATCTCGTTTGAGCGTTTTATGTCGTCCGAGAAGCAACGGAATAGAGATGTTCTCGATCATGTACATTTGTTGTATAGGAATGATATTGAAGTTCAGGAATTTCGTCATTTGTACCTTCTCCCATTTTTGTTTAATAGCTCCCCGCCCACGCACCTTCTGAAATGAATATTAAAGGAAAATAAAATCAGAACACAACTGTGTTAACTATAATATTGAAGTTGATGATTCCTGGTCAACAGAACTTTTAGTGCGGTGCTAAGTATAAAAGGGACATAAACAACGAAAGTGTAGTACGAACAGCCAGCTTGCAAGAGCGAACACATAAGACATACTCCATGACAATGTACACGTTATCGCCATCCTCACAAACTTCGTAAAACTTGACCACATGTTTATGTCCTGACAGAGCTCTCGTTATGTTTACCTCCCTACGAACATCTGCAATTGCTAAGGTTGCTGCTATCTGCAAATAGATGAGGTACCAGCAATTACGAAAAAGATTGTACGTCAATGGTAACAATTAAATAGTAACAAATCACCGTTACTCAAAAGATTTCCAGATCATAAGTCAAATTGTATTAGACATAACTAAATGCCTGACAGACAAGAAAACAATGTTCTGGTCAGAGATTTAGAATATGTTTAGGTTAAAAATAACAATGTTACTTTATGTTGTATAGAGTAGACAAGTTTTGCTTGTAAGATCCCTGGTGAGGATTGTGTAATTTCCAAAAAAAAAAAAAAAGCCTACTATCCGTAGTACAATTGGCGGGAAGAAGTTAGTTGGTCTAATCAAAAGTCAGTTACTAACTTGGCTGGGAAGTTAGTTATGCTGTCATCAAGAAAACTAGTTGGTGTGGTATACAAAGAAACTAGAAGGAAGAACTTCTTCTGGTTTACGAGGAACTTCTTGGTTCTTGATTCTTGTTTCTTGTTTCTTGTTTCTTGTTTCTCGTTCCTTGTTTCGAGAGTGATGACTACTCGACTGGGTAAAGATAAAAACAAACATGTAATAAAGTGAGTTAAAAGAGCTGACAGTTGATTATACCCTTGCTTTGGAAATCTTCTTCACTGCAACAACCTGATGTTTGAGTTCACCTTCATTCACCCTCGCTGAATAAATATGACCAAAAGCTCCCCTCCCTATCTCGTTTTGAAGCTTATACTTAGCTCCAAAGTTCTCACTGAAACCGAAGGTCATGTCCGAAGGCTGTTGTTGTTCCGGATGCTGAGACACCACTCCTTCGCGTGGGCTGCCGTATGAGGGCTGTGGAGAAATGTCCCTGACTAATGGAATGGTTTCTCTACTCGAGTTTGGTGGAAGCGGAGGCTTGAATCTGCTGTGTAGGCGCCGAGGAGGACCATTCCTGACAGACGGAATGAGGTCGTTACGTGCAGCTAACGGAGGCGGACTAAGCAAGTAGTGGGGGTTTGAGGACGGAATGGGGTCGTTATGTGACGTTGACGGAAGCGGGATAGGTAAGGAGGTGGGGTGTGACGAAGACGGAGAAGTATTCCCGACAGATGGAATGGTTTTGTTAGGTGAAATTGGATGAGCTGATGAGGGCTGGTCCTGATCGCCGGACGGGACGAAGGTGGTAGAACTTTCATTTTGTTTATTCCCACTGATTTTGCTGAAACGCTGCCCCATCTCTGAAAAAAGACTCTTGTTACTCGTCAGTATATGATCCAGCAATCAGTCCCAGCAATCGGTCAAAGACCACGACGAAGAAGAAAAAGAAACGTTCGTGAGCGGGAGAGTTTGTGCAAGGCAGAGACAGAGAAGGACGACGAGCGTTACGCATATATATAGACTAGCAGAGTATCACTGCGCGATGCGCAGTAATAATCTCAAGTACCAATGCTCAGTTAAAGGTAAATAAAAATTAATTAATTGGAGGAAAAATATATAATATATTAATTATAATGTAATACAAAACATTAATAAAACAAAATATTAATTAATGTAGTAATTTAAAAAATATTTA
>JAOQML010000004.1:4129727-4155484 GCA_027568935.1 Erythroxylum urbanii
CATACAAGCTTTTGATTCAAAAATTGCATAGTTAAATGAACAAATAGAATTTTTAAAACCTAGAAACTTTAGCACATATAGATTTAGTTAAGTAAGAAGTTCATTGAAATCCTAATATTAGTGATATACCTAGTACTTCTAGAAATCCACCTCCTAGGTATCCTTCATAAAGTTTTATTATACCCAATTTAAGATATGCTAGAACTTATATGATAACTAAAGATAAAGATGACTTTACACCCATAGATAAAATGAGAACAAAAGCTTTAGATCCTTTCGGAATATATTTAAATATAGATTGCATTCAAAATATAGAAAAAATAATAGATAAATGGAAAATTGCTCTATGAGTAGCTGATACTATTAATAAAATGTATTATGAAACAACTAAACAAGTTTTAGAAAAAACTTTAGTCAACAGCTCCCTCAGATTCTAGAAAAATTTAGATGAAAATTAAAAAAACTCTCTATTTAATTATGACAATGATATAGCAAATTTAATAACTCGAGTAGCTTAAACATTTTGAAAAAAATTTTATGGAGAAGGAAATATTTTAAAATATACAACTACTATAGGAAAATACGTTATAGCATTAGAAAGACTGCAATTATGTGATATGTGTTAAATTAATAGATATATTTGTATTTTCCTAGATTATTACTACCATATTTATAATCAAGTTGATAATATATAACTTTATTTAAAAATGTTTTACTCAATGACCCCTGATCCTTAGGAAAGTAAATTAGA
Source organism: Erythroxylum urbanii (assembly GCA_027568935.1). Taxonomy (NCBI): domain Eukaryota; kingdom Viridiplantae; phylum Streptophyta; class Magnoliopsida; order Malpighiales; family Erythroxylaceae; genus Erythroxylum; species Erythroxylum urbanii. The sequence continues at coordinate 4,130,479 of JAOQML010000004.1, forward strand.
GGCAACTTACAATCTTGGACTTGTAGATACTTTAGGAAAAAGAATCTCTTTTTAAAAGATAAACTAAGTGAATGGTGTGATGATGTTATATTATAAAAGATAAATACTACTTTCTCTACTATAAAAGGTCATTATGAACGGTTAGTCATGCCTTTTGGTTTAAAAAATGCCTAACAAATATTTCAAAGAAAAATGGATAATATCTTTAAGTATCATAATTATATATAATATCTTTAAGTATCATAATTTCTTACATTGTTATGTGTATGTTATTTTAATAGCTAGTAATAATATTGCTCGTCATTTTATACATCTCTATAAATTTGTAGATTTATATGAACAACATGATTAAAAACTAAGATATGTCAAACTGAAATTTTTTTTGGCATCGAAATAGACAGTATAGAAGTTAAACTTCAACCTTATATCCTCAAAATTTTTTTGCAATTTCCTGATAAGTTACAAGGTTAAAAACAAGTTCAAAGTTTTTTAGGAGTATTAAACTATGCTATAATTTTATTAAGAACCTAGCAAAAATAAGAAAAACTTTTCAAATGCTTTTAAAGAAGAATCAAAGATTCAAATTTTCACCTTACCTGATTGATCAGGTAAAGAAAATTAAGATTTTGTGTACCACCCTACAAAAACTCTCTTTACTAGTTGATGATGATGATTTAACCCCTAAATTGATGCTTTTGATCATACATGGAGTGGAGTATTAAAAAAAAGATGGATTATGATGATTATAATATTAAGATGAACGAGTTTCTTTGCAAGTATACTTCTGAAACCCTTACAGATACTCAACAACGACATCATATAAAATAAAAAGAATTATTAGCAACAGTAAAAAGTTGTAAAAAAATATTATTTTTATTACCTAAAAGGTCTTTATTGAGAAATAATAATACTCAAGTCAAGGCTTCTATTTAGAATATTTTACCTTCTAAACCTAAATATAAAAGATATATAAAAGGCAGACTTTATTAGTAGAATGTACCTTTGATATTGAAATTATCAAATCTAATATTAATGTTCTTGCAGATTTTTAACGAGACATGGTCAACCTTAAAGAAGAGGTATTTGAGCTATTGGATCAAATATCTGAAGATATCGATACATACTAGGTGTAAATCAAAGATTTATTAGATATTGCAAATTTTAACTCGATACCAAAAAGAGTTACTGAGTTACTTCTTTCATTTTTCCATATATTGCAAGTCAAGATAAACCACTACAATTATTTAGAACAAAAACTTTATAACCTAGTCAAAAAGACTAAGACAGTTGAAGATAAATTGTCCTCAAGCTCTTCTTCTCTAATAAAAGAATCTATTAGTCAGTAGATTCAACCAAAAGAGGTTACTCTTGATAATATCTCGCTAAGGCCTGTTCTGCGTATAAATTAAGGATATAAAATTTTTTCTCATTTGATAAATTTCTAAAAGGTCATCCTACTATACAAACACATTATAAGGTAATGAGATATTTATCCTCTAAAAAATAATGATACTTGTTATATTGATTTTTCAAGGATATACCTTAAACTAAACTTTTTGTAAGACACTCATCGTCAAACTATTTGAGATTGATATGATTTTGGAATGATAAATGCTATATATTTTACTAACCTTGAGTTTCTTAAGATGTCATTAATTCCTAGATGGATCCAATAAGGGGTTAAGGATTGTTTTCTAAATAATCCAACAATAACTTTGAAAGAAACCATGGTACTAAAGATATTATATGTTGGTCCAAATTTTCATTAAGAAGAACAATATGATGCTTATCATTTATTACTTTGTGAAAGGCAGAACACTTTCCTATTACTGTGGATAATAAGTTACGAAAATAATTTTCTAAATACAGTGAAAATGATGTTCATTACAGAAGAGGCATCAAGATGAGAAATGTTATTTTTAGAATGCAGGCCACATTTAAAAAGGTATTTCAATCCTATCACAGAAAAAGAAAATTTTTTTCTTTAATGGTAGCCCTAACAAAAAGACACCATTGGCTGCTAATTTTTTTTTTCAAAATAAAAATAATCATGATTGAAAGAGGCAAGATAAGTTCTATTCCTAAAGCACAGAAAAGATTATATCGTCTCCAGAAGCCTACAAAAAATATCTGCCCTTCTTATACAAATGGTTGGAAGCTGTTTAAAGGAAAAGATAAGGCTAAAACCCCAAATTGGGACTTAACCTTTTTGAGTTTGATCAGTTTGAGACTTAAACTTGTAACTTGCTCATAGAAGGTCTAAAATTTCATGAATATGCTTAATTTAGGACTTTTTTGGACAAAAATTAGGGTATGTTTTACACGAGTTGTTACAATGCACAACGTGGCACCCTTACTATTTTTTTAAATGCCACGTTTAAAAAAATAAAAGCTTGCCTGGTTTTAAGTTTTAACCCTAAAATTTTGTAAATTTCCAAAATTCTGTAAATTTCCTAAAGTAGAGAAAGAGAAACTTATAAGTTACAGAAAATCCTAAATTCCCACTGTCTTCCCTCTTTGACACATCTTCATCGTCGGTTATTCTGCGCTCTAGTCTTCATACAAGGGTTGTCTTGCCTAGTTCATGCAACAAAACTATTGCTTGATATGCGCTTTTTCCTTTGTTGAAGGGGTTGTCTTACCTGGTTGACGCAACTTCACCGTCGCTCGATCCTCGCTCCAGTTTTCATTGAAGAGGTTATCTTGCCTGGTTCATGCATCATCTCTTGAAACTAAAGTAAATCATAGAATTTCGTGCTAGCCATTAGACTTAAGAGCGGTAAAACATTTGCTTCTAATATTGATGAAAAGAAGAAAGTGCAAAGGTTAGAGAAGTTTGTGGAAGATAGTATAAATGAGATGGGAAAAAGCAAACTGGTATTAGTTTCATCTTCAACTAAAAATGGTTAGGAGCATTCACCTCAAACCACTGTCAAACCCTAGAAGCTACCCATTCTACAACCTCATATGCTAAAGAAAATAATAGAAAACTTCAAGTATGAAATATTTTTAGGAAGTTGCATATTAATATACCCTTTATATACCAAGTTTTTGAAGAAGATTATCTCGAAAAAAATAAGCTTGAGGATTATGCTATGGTTCCTTTAACCAAGGAGTGTAGTGTAACTTGCATAACCAATTACCTGTAAAGATAAAGGATCTAAGGAGTTTTATGATTCCACGCCATTTTAGTGCTTTTAATGTTATTAATTTTTTATATTTGCTAGTGTTAATCTAATGACTTTATCTCTTTTTAAGTAGCTTAGAATAGGTGAACTGAAGCCTACTATAGTGTCACTCTAGCTTGTGTATTGGTTTATAAAGTACCTAACTAAGGTAATGGAAGATCTACTTGTTAAAGTAGAAAAATTCATCTTTCTTACCAATTGGAGCACAATAGAAAAGTAGTTGGTCCCACTAAATCTTAATTTGATGCTTTGTGATAGATAAAATCTGTTGCCTCCTACATCCTTTTTTCTTTAATGTTAAGTGGTTGTTCTATTAAAGGAAAAGTTAACATGTGAAACTTGTAACTCTAGTTTGATTACTACAAATTAGAAAACCAAACATTCATTGTAAAGAAACAAAATTTTTACTTTTTAGGGGTGACTTATTGATTAATTTCCAACATTATTAGTGCATAAGTCTAACATGTAGTACTTTATTTCAATTAAGGGTTTTATTAAGGGAAGAAACATTAACAAGGTAAAAAAGAAAATGTCAAGTAAGAAGGAAATGAAATGTGATCATATAGAGAAATAATTTTTTTTAGAGTTACTATTAGATCCTTATGTATATATACAAGCCACATGGATGTATAGTTATTGCCTATGATCCAAACATTTGGTCTATGGACTAAATTATTCATCTCTCAATAAAATTTCTTCAAGAGAGGAATAAGTTTTCTTCTTCTTCTTTTATAAGTCTAATTATGCATTCCAAAGAAATTCCTTATAGTAAAAAATCATAGATATCCATTATTGAATTGACTCTCTATAAATTATTCTAAGTGAGGCTTTAATATAGTGCTCCCCTATACTCTTAATCTGAAGGGAACTTATTTTTAAAGTAATTCAACGAAGATTTTAGGATTTGTGTTAATCACATAGCAGCTACTGATATAAAGTATAAAGAAATTTTTTTTATTTGGGGAATAAAAAAATGCAAATTGGCATATTAGAAAAAATCTAGATGGGTTTTGGCCACTAATGATTAGTTGGATGAATTTCTACAAAGCAAGACAATCCTTAGTAGCCCTCTCTTCTTAGATCATTCTCTAAGTATCATTCAAAACTTAACAACAAGTTAGTATAGGAAAGCTCCCCTTCACCTGATTGAATATCTTAGATCATTTGTTTGATTCTATTGTTTGCAAACTCTGTTTTATGTTGAAGAGTGTCCATAATCATCCGACGTCCTCCTTTTTTGTAGATTGCGGTTATCTGTCCATCTAGGTAGGTCATCCAACTAATGTCTCCAATATGTTTTTCTTTACTAGTTGGAGTATTTATGAGGAATTTTTTTATTGAAAATAAGGTATTGTTTTTATGTTGTGTTTGCAATACTTTAAGTATCATTGATGATAACATAAAGTTCTGATTTAACAGTCTAGTAGTAACTTAAATCTGAAAGACTCTAATTACTAATAACTTAAAGTTGATGTAACAGCTAAATGATGATTACATTTAATATGGGTATTTTTGAAACATTGAGGCATAATAAATCATTAGGTAGGTATATAGGCTGGAAACCAGTGATGCAGCTTCTATGAGGCTCATAGGTGAAAAATTCCACGAGCCTAAGAGCCACAACGAAAACATGTTTCTCGATTCACAAGTGTAAACAATTCCATGTACCTTAGAATTTCTTGGCTTTTGAACTTTGTCAACAAACTTCAATCTAAAGGACTCTAATTACTAGTAACTTAAAGTTGATGTAACAATTGAACAAGGGTTACATTTAATATAGGTATTTTTGAAACATTGAGGCATAATAAACCATTAGGTAGGTATATAAGCTGGAAACCAGTGATGCAGCTCCCATGAGGCTCAATGGTGAAAAATTTCACAAGCCTAGGAACCACAGTGAGAACATGTTTCTCTATTTGTAGATGTAAACAACAGCATGTACCTTAATTAATAGAACTTAGTAAGTTTTTAGAAGAGTTATATATATATATAACTTTCATGTTTTGCGTTGTTCTTTAATTTTTCACTTTCACTTCAATGTTTCATATCACCTTTCACCATTATAAATTACTTAGTTGATGGAATTGTTGTGAATACGTTAAGCATCATGTGTTGTGCTAGGCTTTAATTTCTCACTTTGACTTCAATGCTTCCTTTCAACATTCTGACTTTGTCTCTTCCTTTTCCTAGAGTTGGTCATTTTGATTTGGTAGAATGACATTTGATTAGGTAACTCTGAGGTTTCACCATGCGGGGTGTTTTGTTAATGTGGCTGACAATGTTTGGTATTAGGGTGGTTTTGTGGATGAAATTCAATTTGATCCTGAATTACTTAGCTATTTTGAACTGGTTGATGTATGTAGAGAAGTGGGTATAACAATGTGAAAAATATATTTTATCTTATGCCTATGTTTGAACTATGTAATGGTTTGAGGGTTGTACAAGATGATGCTAGTATGTTACATATGGTTAGTTAGATGATGGGTACAGGTGGTATTGATATTTATATTCAAAATGGTATGATACCCCTGTTGAAATGATTGAGTATGAATGTAATGAGGTTAATTAAGGTAATGTAGTTGAAGATAATGATGAGGATGTTAATAATGAAGGGTTTGGAGGTAATGTAGGTAATTTAGATGATGTGTCAAATGTGGAGAATGAAAATGATGCAGATATGGAGAAAGAAGATGATACAAATATGGAGGTTGAAGAGGATGAAGAGCAAAGAGATGAAGTTAATGCCTCAGTTTTCACCAATTAATTCTTCATTTGTTTGAGATGTCAAGGAAGGTCCCATCTCTCCTTGATAATAAGGTTACATGCAGTGTGTAATTTCTTGATTATTATTAATTCTCTCCACCTATATAAAAGCTTGTAGAGCTCTAAGTGTTCCATCTTAGCATTTTGGAATCTTTTACGATTCGTCTCAACCTGTATCTTACAAATCCAACAGCCGAGACTTAGTTTGAAAAGCTTATAGTCCTTACTATTTATATTTCCCAACCTCCTTTAAAGTGTGGTAGAGTATAAGTATGAGAATAGAAGATGGTCAAAGGTGTTTTGATTAGTTTGACAGATATTGCATAGAGAGATATAATTTAGGGTATATTATTTAATGTTAGTAACTTATTCTTGATGACCATCCATATAATGGTGGAATATTTATGAATATTATTCTTAAACCGTACACGACCATTTGTAGACTTACATAATTGTGTAAGTGGTCGTGTAGTTTGCTGTGAACGTGTAAGTTCACAATTTTTACAAAGAAGGACATATGCGGTCACCTATAAGCCTGTGTAGGCAACTATGTATTATGACAGAACCCTATAAAAGGGCACTTAAAAGGCCAAATGAAGGATGAAGAATTTAGAGACATGAAAGGGGGCATATTTCTTACATTTTGGAGAGCTATGAGGAGCTAATCTTCATCTTTTCGGTTCAAAGGAGATATCGAGGCCAAAAAACATATTTGAGCATTGATTAATCTAGTGATGTTGTTCTCTATCTATTTTGAAATTGATTATGTTATTCTGTGATTAATGTTTTAGGATTTATGTATGAATGATTTAGACATTCCAAATAGATTATTTATGTATTTAGATTGCAATACGTAATCCTTGTACTTCTAGTTCACTTACCGTAAATTAAGGTTTGCGTATCATTATAACATAACATAGGTTACATGATTTGGGCTTATGTAGATATTGCCTAGATTAAACTATTTTTCTATTCTATAATGCAGTGAGAGCTTATTATAGGTCATTTGATAACTAGACCTAATTAAAGAACCTATTTTAATTAGACATAACTTAAGGGAAAACTGGGATTAGCAGAGCTTGTTGTTAATTTATGATTAATAGTTTCAAAAAGATGTCCAATAATAACATAACGATTGATTATGCATATTCATGTGAAGGTTGAGATTGAATTGCAAACTGAATTCAAAACCCATTGATTAATCCTAGCAATATTGTACTATTTGATTTGATTTATCTTTAATAGTTTTGATTTACTTTATTTTTACCAATCTAATTTAACCAAATAGATTATTTATGTATAAACCCATTGGCATAATCTAGATTGCAATATGTAATCCTTGTACATTTGATTCACTTTGGTAAACAAATGGTCACACATTATTATAATATAACATACGTTAAATGACCCAGCTTATATGGTTATTGCCTAGATTAACTTGTTTTCCTATTTTGTATATAGCTGTCATGCTAAATCTAGAGAGTTTATTCTAGGTTACTGATAAACAATTAATTGACTATATTTATATACCTATATTTAGTGTGTTTTACTTTTTTAATAGTTTAATAGTGTTTTTGGTACTTATTTCACTTTAAGTATATTTATAGGTGGTAATTGCCTTCATAGACCAAAAGGACAAAAATTTAGATGAAATCGTGACATAAAATGAAGATTTGAAGCAACGTTGGAGATATATAATTATAGGATCCATCTCCCTATCATAGAGGTTTCCAATTTCTGCTTTGGACGGATTCTAATTCGCTTACTATCTACCAACAACGCATGGCAGTTCCCAGATGGTGGCAAAACTTCTGGTGACGTTGACGGTCACCAAAGCTCTCAGTCTCCAGCCCTTGGATATGTCGAAACTGAAACAGTGGGCTACCGATTGTGAGCAAAGAAAGCAACGTCGGTGACTTAAGCATAGTCGTCAGTGGTTGAGAGGAAGTGAAATGCAGGAGAGAAGGGGAAGCCGAATTCTAATGATCATTATTAATGCCTTCATTTAGCCAACCCAAGAAAATCATTAACACATGAAAAAGAACATAAACCTCTTTATTTTTACACCCACGTTACAACATATATGTAACTCTATGATCATGATAATTCAATCTCAAATCATTCATCATAAATATTTCATTTACAACTACTCATGAAGATTAACATGCTACTTACATGATTTACTCAAAGTTTTTTCAAAATCTCCAAGAAACCCTAACTTTCCATGCATCACACTATCATCAACATGGAGGCGGAGTAGGTTAAGTTTTCTAGGGTCAAGATGATGAAGATAATGAAAATGGAAGTAGCAAGTGAAGGATGAGAGCAAGGTTCAACGTTGATGCTTGGAGAAGAGAGTGTCGTACATGAAGAAAAACGAAGAAGATGAAGAAGAAAGATTAATGAAGAGATGAAGGCAAATAACAAGTGAAAGACAATTAAAGTTGGTTTTTCAATAAGTTAAAAATCATGGGTGAGATGTGGCATGGCAAGTGACACTTGTCATTTGCCACTTGTCACTTCCTCATGGTTCCTCTTAGTCCTCTTTAATAACTAGTCAATTTATCTTCAATTTCTAATTCTATTGTCTCCTAATTTTCTATAACACTTGTCATTAAATCCTAATACCATTTTCCAATTATTTTCACTATCGATTGTCACTTATTTCCACTACCATAAGTCAATTTGTCTTGCCACTTGGTATTTTTTCTAGTCCATAAATACCCAAAATTTTAGAAATTTCCCAAAATTTCACCGAAAATTCTAAACTAATAAATATAATCACCAAATCAAAAATCAAGACTTACAACTCACTATTCACATCATATTCACTTTAAGAAAACAATCATTTATACCCCGGAATATGTCAAATGAGTGCATGCATAATCTTTGTAATGTGTACAAAAAAATCGAATTCACGTGTATGTATATGCCAATATTATGCATGAGCATGAAATGCATTTCCTAATTTCTCAATAATATCTCTCATGTACAGTATTCTAGGGTTCTAACCCTTAGCATGAGAAAACTGGATACTACAATTTCCCCCCTTAAGAAATTTTGTCCTCTAAATTCTTACCTAATTGTTCGAATAGGTGGGGATATTGTTTCCTTATGTGCTCCCCTGCTTCCCATGTAGCTTCTTTACTCGAGTAATTCTTCCACATGACTTTCACTAATGGAATTACTCAGTTCCTTAACTGTTTATTCCAATATTCCACGATCTTTACCAGTTCCTCAATATAACTTAGATTACTCGCAACTTCAACCTCATGGGCCAATAATACATGCATCAATTCTGAACGATATCTTCTGAGCATACTTACATGGAACACATTGTGTATCTAAGTCATCTCAATCGGTAAGATTAACTTGTATGTCAATGGTCCAATCCTCTCAATAACCTCATAAGGACTAATATATCTAAGGCTAAGCTTACCATTTTTACCAAACCTCAGCACTCCTCGCCAAGGTGATACTCTCGTAAACACTCTATCTCTTGATGTTCCATATCCCTTCGGTGCTGATCCACATAACTCTTCTGTCTATATTGAGCTGCTTTAATTCTATTTCGGATCAGCTTCACTTTCTCCATTGTATCTTGGATCAGTTTTGGGCCTTCTACCATCCTGAGAGCCTCTTCATCCCAATACAGAGGCGAGCGACACTTTCTGCCATATAATGCCACATACGGAGCCATACTAATACTACAGTGATAATAGCTATTATATGCAAACTCAATCAAAGCTATATATTGATCCCTTACTCCTTGAAACTCCAATACATATGCCCTGAGCATATCCTCAACAATCTTAATTGTCCTCTCACTCTGTCTATCTATTTGAGGATGAAATTTAATACTGAAGTTTAACTTCGTACCTATAGCTATCTGTAAGCTTTTTCTAGAATCTCGAAATAAATATAAGATCCTTGTCTGACATAATGGACACCGGAACCCCATGCAACCTCACTACTTTGTTCACATACCTTTGGGCTAACTGGTCTAGAGAGTTATTCTCTCTCGTTGGTAAGAAATAGGTTGACTTTATTAATCGGTCCACTATAACCCATATAGTATCATATTGTCTCAGAGTCCTTGACAATCCCATAATAAAATCATCATAATTCACTCCAATTTCCACTTTGATATTGGTAGTGACTGTAATTTACCAACTGGAGCTTGATGCTCAGCCTTAATCTATTAGCAAGTTAAACACTTAAACCTATAGTTAGCCACTTGCTTCTTCATCCCTAGCCACCAAAAATGTTGCTTTAGCGTGTTATACATCTTGGTAGTACCAAGATGCGTAGTAGAAGTGGCTATATATGATTCCTATAGAATCTCTTTGCTCAGATAATTAATACCTCTGCTTCAACCACAATGTCTCATCTCTCCATTTAAACTTAGAATTTGGGGTCATCTTCAACTTCTCTATAAGTTTCACCATTTCGGGATCTTCACTCTGAACTTTTCTAATTCTGTTATGCAACATTGGTCTCAGCTTCAATGAACCTATCATTACCTCATTTTGCTCTAAATTCAATTCAACATTCAATGCTCTTAATTGAACTAAGTTCAATAACCTCGACATTTGCACTTGAGCTACACTGCTATCCGATTTTCTACTTAAAGCATTAACTACTATATTGGCTTTTCCTGGATGATATTCAATCGTGCAGTTATAATCTTTCAGCAATTCTATCCATCTCCTCTGTCCCATATTCAACTCTTTTTAACTCAATAGATACCTCAAACTTTTTTAATCAGTATATATCTGCAATGTCTCTCCATACAGATAATGTCTCTATATCTTTAGAGTGAAAACCACTATAGTAAGCTCTAAATCATATACTGGATAATTATTCTCGTGAGACCTTAATTGTCTCAATGAGTATGCTATCACTTTGTCATACTGCATCAGTACACATCCCAATCCTTAATGCGAAGCATCACTATACACCATATAACCTCTTAATCCAGATGGAATAGTCAATATCGGCACTGTAGTTAACCGATGTTTTAGCTCCTTAAAACTTCTCTGAAATTCATCATTCCATCAGAAAGGCACATTCTTCCTCAAAAGTTTTATCAAAGGGGCTGAGAGGGCTGAGATTAGTGAAAACCCCTCGACAAACCTCTGATAATATCCGGCTAATCCAAGAAAACTCTGGATCTCTGATACATTTCTAAGAGCTACCCACTTCATCATTGCCTTTATCTTCTATGGGTCTATCTAGATGCTTTGTCGAGACATTATGTGACCCAAAAATACTATTTAATTCAGCCAGAATTCACACATACTGAACTTGACATATAATTGTTTTTCCCTTATGATCTGTAAAATCAGCCTCTGATTCGAACCTGGTCGTTAAGCCCTTAGAGGTTAAATCGAAATAAACTAAGGATTGCACTATAGGGTGCAACCCTAGGTCATTCACTTAATCAGAACCTAAAATGAATGGACCTAAGTTAACTTATATGCCATGCTATGTAAGATAATTGGAAAAAAGGGGGGTTTTTTATTTTTGAAATCATTAATAGAACTAAATTGAATTTAAAATGTATTTTTTTGGATTTTAGGGAAATAGAAAATGGAAAGATAAAAAAAATAGGAGATTAAACAATGATAGAATCCTCTTGAAAGTGAGCTCTGGCTATCGTAGTTCGAAATTGATTTCAGCGAGAGTAGAAATCACTAAGCTTCAAAATGGTAAACCTTAAAGTACTCTTCAAGTCCAGGATCTTAATCAATGGGACTCCATTTCTTAAGATCCTGTTAAGTTCTCTTAGTTTGTGTAGTAGGATCAGCCAATGTAATAGGTCAAATGAAATCTAGAATAAACTCAATATCAAACATAACCATGCAAGATAAGGGAGAATCAAGAAGATTACAAATATACATATATGAAACTTCATATATTTAAGCTCAAAGTTCTACATAAACCAATGGAAACTACAGAAACTAGGGGGACTTTGCTGTTACGAAACCATCAGTTTGCCGCCGCGAAAGTATCCCGATCTAAAAAAGACAGACAAAGAACTTTAACAAAGAAATGACAAATATAATAAAGAAACACAAGACACAGGCTAGATACTCAGAAAACCTTTAAGTGCATATATATGGTCATAAGGTACCAAATAAGCTAAAAAAAAAAAGAAAATGCAACACAATCAACAATACTAAACTTCTCTAAACTTGAAGGTATATCATGCATCAGGGCAATTAAGCACAGCAAAAGAAAGGCAAGAGACAGAACTACAAGGGGATATTATTGAATTGAAAAACTATAAATTAAATTAAAAACTAAACTATTTTTCCCACTATAGTTTCTCCCCCACACTTACTCAACAAACTAATGCACCAAAATATGTCATGAGTAATCACAGAGCAAAAGTAAGTAAACAAGTGAAGGAAAGAAACAACCTGAGAGTCATGGAGGTTTCTGATTCTCATAGTAAAGCTTTAACAGATGACCATTCACCTTAAGTTTGGCTCTAGTCTCTTCATGTAAAAGCTCCACCATACCAAAGTTGTGCACCTTTGTGATTATATACGGTCAATCCCAGTGAGTATTAAACTTCCCTTGCTTAAAAGTGAAACGAGCCTTAAACAATACCACTTTGTCTCCCTCTTAGAAGTTCTTCCTCAAGAGAACTTTATCGTGTACAAACTTTGTTTTCTCCTTTTAGAGTCGAGAGTTCTTGTATGCCGCTAGCCTCAACTCTTCCAATTCTTGCAACTGTAGCTTTCTCTCCATCCCAAAAGATTCTAAGTCCTTGTTACATTGCTTGACTGCCCAATATGTTTTATGCTCCAACTCCACTGGCAAGTGGCAAGCTTTGCCATAGATTAAGTGGTAAGGAGACATCCCAATTGGTGACTTGTAGGCAGTCCGATAAGCCCACAGTGCTTCTTCTAATCGTAAGCTCCAATCTTTCTTGGATGGCTTTACTATCTTCCCTAAGATGTGCTTCACCTCTCTATTACATATTTCAGCCTGACCATTGGATTGGGGGTGATATGCAGTAGAGACTTTATGAGTGACACCAAAATTTGAAAACAGGTTATCAACTAACCTATTACAGAAGTGTGTACCCCTATCACTCACCACAGCCTTTGGTATCCCAAACCTACAGAAAATGTTGGACTTAAGAAATTTAGACATTATTTAGGCATCAACTTTTTTAGTAGGCACATCCTCTATCCATTTAGACACATAATCTACAGCTAAAAGGATATATACAAAACCAAAAGATAGAGGAAAGGGACACATGAAATCAATCCCCCAAACATCAAAGATTTCACAAAACAGTAAAGGCTACTGAGGCATTCCATGTCTTTTACCTAACCCTCCAAATTGTTAACATTTGTCACAGGACCGACAAAATGTAAAAGAATCTTTAAAAAGGGTTGGCCAGTAAAAACCAGAGTCTAGAATTTTCCTAAATGTTCACCTTGCACTAAAATATCCTCTATAAACCATGGAATGGCAAACTGAAATAATGGCATCGAATTCTTCACTAGGCACACACTTTTTTATGACTTGGTCACTGCACATCTGCCATAGATGAGGAGCATCCCAAATGTAATGCCTTGCTTCACTCCTGAGCTTTTGTGCCTGCGGCTTAGACATAAGAGGAGGGGTGAGTCCAATCATGAGATAATTAACTATATGTGCATACCAAGGCTCTTTTAAGACTAAAGCACATAAAGCTGCATCAGGAAAAGAATCATAAGTGAGTTCAGAAAAGTCTACTCCCCTTGTATCTTCTGATAGCTTACTCAAGTGATCAGTTACATGATTCGTTGTCCCGGCTTGATCCTTTACCTCAATGTCAAATTCTTGAAGAAGTAATGCCCATCTTATCAATCTTGGCTTAGACTGTGGTTTCTTGAGAAGATAACGGACAACTGTATGGTCAGTAAAAACAGTTACATGAGAATTTAATAGATAAGACCTAAACTTTTCTAAAGCGAAAACTACTACAAACAACTTTTTCTCTGTTGTTGTTGTTAAGTAGTCAATTTGAACTTATTTGATACTTAATTATCTTTAATGTGTTGAAATTATTATCCAAAATTAGTGGAATTATCTTATAATTGTTTGTAGATGATTTTCAACACCTTACAGATGAAATTGAATAAAAAAGATGAAAAAGAAATGAAGAAAATCTGAAATTCCAAATCTGGCAGCAATTCAATCACTAGACGTGGCCACATCTAAGGATGGAATAAATCTACAGATCTATTTTCAAAAGTTAAATTCGAGATTCTCACAATCTTTGAAGATTATATTGCCATCTTTCAAGGGGATTAACCACCTAAAATTGGGGGATACAAAATCGGACGAGAATCAAGAAAAGATAGAATGGAAATTGGAAAAATAAGAATACAAGGAGAGAAGATCACTATTCACGCAAGCCTAGCTTAGAGATTTTTGTTTCTGCTATTTTCTTTCAGTCTATTTACGTTTTCTGCACTTTCTCCATTAGTATTTTCGTGTTTTTTTTAGTAAAGAACCAGGGATGGAGACTTTACACTTTGTTATTTCTTTCGTTTTCAATTCTAACATGAGTAGCTAAACTTTTTGTCTTAGTTGAGGAGATCCGTGTTATCCGCTATTATGTGTGAGATGTTTTGAATAAATTTTATGTTGTTAACAAACAGTGAATATCTTCTGATCTACTCTTTCTAATTGAATTCATTAGTTTTTAGGTGCGCAAATAGGGATTAATGTGATCAATCGCTAGATTAACAAAATATGACGTTCAGTTTTGCTAATCACAAGTAGCAATTAGGATTGTCTTCTCTACGTTAGAGTTGGAAAATTCTAAGGAGATATTCGCTTGATTGATTACATATTGTACATGTATTTTGCTTGCTCATTGGTTCTTGGTTCGTAAAGCTATTATTCAATTAAACCTACGATCGTATCTAGGTTGTTGTTTAATAAGAATGCTAGGATACATGTTTCTAGTTATTACACTTAAGAGAAAATATTCCCAATGAATGTTTGTTAATGATTGCAATTTTATGTCGATGATCCATATTAGCGTGATAACATCGGTGACCTGAAAACCAAGGTATTTTTCCATTAATTTTTTAGATTCAATTATTTTTTTCGAATTGCGATTTTTCTTTTACTTTTTTTATATTGTGTGAATTAAAATCCCCCCTAATTTCGTTACTTTGTTCCATTTGAATTCGTAGTTTCGTTGCCGTTAAGATTCTTCGTGGAAATGATATCTGCTTACTGCTACTACATTAAAGTGTATCAACGGAAGTAATTTCTTTTAAATTTGGTTGCAGGCAACAGCAGTACCACTCGTGTTATTTCTCTTCCTCATGTTTCCACTGCCTTACAAATAGATGATGTGTTTGCAAAAGCTCTCTCTCGATAGCGTCACCGGTTCCTTGTTAACAAATTGATATATGCTTCTTGACCGATCAACATCAATTTAAAAGGGGATGTTACTATATATAGATAACATTTACTTTGTTATAACTGTCATATAGTTGCTTATATTGTACAACTATAATTAGAGATAAATCAGCTTGTAATATTTACCTTGTAATAGTGTCAATGATCATTCTTTAAATTGTACAGGTATAGCTATAATCACGTTGTATATTCATCCATTTATTGAATAAACGTCGAGAGATTATCATAAGGTATTCAACCAACATGCATCAAGTCTATCACAAGATAATACGATCTTATTTTTTGGAGTTTCCAAAAAAAGTAGAGGAGACAAGAAACAAACAACTATGTATGATTGAGGATCAAGCTAAAGTTCTTTCCCTACAGAGCAAATTAAACCTGTGAATTTTTGACTGTATATGTTTGTATGAAATGATTTACACATATAGATTGGTCACTTATTCTATAATTAATTATTTTAAACATTGCAACTCTAGCTGTAATTTTTTTTATTTACAAGGATACTAATACTTATCGATTTAAAATTATTTATTACAAATTAAATAAAATCCAAAATCTTATTATAATTTATCGTAAATAAAACAATAAAATAACTGACAAGTATGGCATATAATGTCTAATGTCATGCCTAGAAGAGAAGCAGTAAATGTTATTGTGCAGAGTTAACAAGTTAATAGGTGGCATAATCTATTACTAACCTATTTAACGATTGTGGCTTCAGCCATTGCTGCTCCATCCCAATTTGTTCTTTGCTCTATTGTTTCTTGAAGTTGAACTTCCTTGTTTGAAACAGACCAAATATTCAAGATATCGCAGTCTAAATTGAGTAGACCAGAAACAAACAACTATATATGATTAGCCTGAAGTCTTGAGTTTTGGTACAAACAACAATTTGTCTTGGTTGGAGCCAAAGTTTTCGAGACAGTTTCATCTCTCTATCAGGGTATAACTTTAAAAGCTCCTTTCAAGAAAGTCTAGTTGATCACTTATCAATCTGAAGGTGGGCAAACGGTGGGAGAAAGTTAGTTTAGAGTTTTTTATTCTTTGATTTTTGTTGACAATAGTTCTTTAACATCTGATTTTGTATGATACTTGACATTTCGTAATCTGTCACGCTAGTATTAACGGAAAGATTAATGTTAAGTTATTTCTATAAAAAATTATAAGTCTAAATTTTTGATTATCACTTTTAGTAATTCGGGCTATAATTATAAAGTTATAAGATCTTTGAGACTTTTTTTTATAATTAACCATTTTTAATGTATAACTATTAATAAAAGGTTGATAATGCGCCATTAAGAGTGAGTCAAGACCTACTGGGGCATCTTAAACCTCATTTACGCATGTATTAGGCCCATTTTACATTCTTAGACTTCAGTCATACCCGTAACCTTATTGGATATTATTCTCAAAAATAAAAATGGAAAAAACGAAACTCAAGATCCCAAGCCGACTTCATTCGTTTTTCACCTAGTTTGGTATCCTATTGGCAGATTCTGAAAAGGAAAAAAAAATGAAATCAACTTAATAATTATGATGCCTATCAAACAATCATAAAAGTTGCTATTTATTTATGAATGATTTAAATTATCAAAATTTTATTTTTAAGATATAAGTTTATATTTTTGGCTCCAACTTGTTCCGATCGCGTGTATTGACAGTGGGAGAAACTCTCTTAATACCCACGAAATTAAAGGAGAAGATTCAATCGATTAGGTCTCCACTAGTCACTTTCAAGATTAGAATGAACAACGAACGTATCAAGAGCTATTCTCCGACATCGGTAACTCTAAGTGACCTGGTCTCGTAAGAAAACTTTTAGCTTCTCAGTTTATACTAACTTAAAGACTCAAACATGCTTTCCTTAAGTTGCTCTTTTTCTTTTTAGTTGGTGGTTTAGTAAGGGCGTTGCAAGGAGAGAGCCTTACCTAATCACTTACACCCTTTGAGGTAGACATTCTTAGAGTAGCTTGAAAGGAACTCCATATAAACTTTGCAGAACGTACTTTAGCCAGCTTTTTCGATCCTTAAGCTTGGTTTTGCATGAAATGACAATGACACCGATCTGCTCTTGCCATTTGATGCTTTAATGTAAAGGGGTGTATAGTAAACTTTATAGGGAAATAAGTTGGTGGAATGTTGGGATCGGTCGATCATAATTATGGACGTAACCTATCGTTTTCCATTCACTTTTTTGGTGAGGAAAGTTAGTTGTTTCAACAAACAACCGTCATGCTATAACAGAACGTCTGCTCGAAAAGGGATATTGTAGAATCTGTACGTAGTCAGTTCTAGAGATTTATTTCTACACTGAAACTTCAGTTTATCGCACCAGCCGTCTTAAAGTTTACTATTCAGCTCCAGTGTTGAGTATTTGTAGAATCGCACCAGCTGTCTTAAAGCTATTCAGCTCCAGTGTTTGAGTTTTTGTAGAACGCAATCCGTACTGACCATGTTAGAGACTGTTAAAATAATCAGATAAAAAGAACGCAAAAGATCTATGTTGGGCAACCGTAAAGATCTGCGAGTATATATAATATATAAAAGATTACAACTTTTCTTCTACCTACTTAGGAAGAGATAATTTGCATATTTCATTTCATAATTAATTTGATTTTTTAGAGATTACATTGTTAAATGGAAAACATTTTAGTAACGGTATAACGAGTAGAAGTAATTCAATCGTTTAATAATCATAAACTGTAAAATTAATTAGAATTAAAAGATTATAATAATTATAAATACATAGTTCTAATAAATTATAATAAATATAAATACATAATCAAGGGCAATAAATTCAATTTTCTGAACATGAAAATCGGAAATATAAAATCATTTTCTGTAAAAGTAATTACGGGGCCTGAAAATAATTAGACAAATACTTGTCGGTCCTTGAGAAGTATGATGAATTACTGAGACGGAGGGGCGAGCAATGGGACACCGCATGTGAATCATCGAAATACTCAAATAGGGACCATGTAGAAGTAGAACCACCTTGAAATTCTGAAACCAGCATCAGGTACTGACACTGGTTTAAACTAATATCAGATATGTCAAACTACACATCTCTGCATGTATCTATTACCACAGGTAGCGTACCATGCATCAGTGTCGTATTAACAGACTAATAACTAATTACACACGCCAACTTTAATCCGTTTTATGTTGCTCCAAAGTGTAGATTTTACGTCAGGCATATATTGACACTTTAATCGATATTGTACCAATGAAATACAAGGGTTATGGATAAGAATCTTGGAGGGCCAAGTTCTACTAATGGCAGAACATGATCTAATGATTATCCCACTTAACGGCAGCAAGACACAAACAATGTTTCATTATCAACTGTAAAGCTTGAGAAGAAAGATCGAGAGGGAGAGACCACAGAGAGCAAGAAAGGAACATGAGCATGTGAGTGAATGTGGGGATTGACAAACAAATGTACAAAACAGCGGAGCACAAGCGAGCTGCAGACAAAATAACTAGATCCAAAAGCAAGTTGAGTTGTCCCCAGCTGAGAATAACTTCCCTCGAAAAAAATTGAAAGGTCTTGCTTTCAGAGATAATCCGATTCCTTCTAAGTGCCACTATGATCCCACTTTTCGTCTACCGTTGGAGACAAGAATACATGCAATCAGAGATATGCTCCAAGAGCAAATTATACCACACACCTTTCTCTTCTGCCATACCCTGTTGTCTTCTTTTGCTCTTTTTATTGATTAATTGGTCTATTAGTTGCAAATCGTCTGATAATAAGATCATTTTTTTGGGAGAAACAAAGTTAAATAATTTTTAATTTTTGTCAATTTATATTTAAGAATTATTAAATTAAAACTCTAAAAGCATGCTTATCCTTAAAGTATTTATAAATCATGGTCCAAAAATTTAGTATTTTTTAAGATTAAACCTAATATTAATTCGGAATGAAAATATGTCCCTCATTTCATGATTTGAATCATGATAAAGCTAAAGAGATTTTAATTATCCAAATTAAAGCTCTAGCATCAACGTCATAACGAGTTTGATTATTGACTAAGTAACAACAACACAAATAAAAATTAAAACCCAGTAAAGATGCATCTTTCTTTCCATCATATGAGTTTCAAAAAGATTCTTATTAGATCACATATTTTCAGACAAGTTGAGAGAGAGAATCTTACACCAAACACATACCGAATCACAAACAACAATTATTTTCTTCAGGGAATCAACACTTGACAGACAAAGCTCCATCTCTCCTGACAAAATCTGGGCACCTACACCACCTAATTTATTTTCCATACTAACAAACCAAAAACACATAATAAATCAACACGTCATAATCATCAACGAAACCTACAAAGCACCCGTATACTCCTCTGTCTACTAGTACTAGCAGAGCAGCCTCCGTTCCGTCAAACGAGGCGTCGTTTTTCCCCTTCCGTCTGCTTTTCACTCACTCCCACTAGTAGTACACGGTTACAAAAATAATGGATAATGAGAAGAACACATTATAATCTCCTTATAATATATTTTTTCTGGTTTGCGGCTCTGGCAATTATAAACACGCACCCACCGCCAGTTGTTCAAATAAAAACTTGCCCAAGGGATAATTAAAGAAAGAGAAAACGACCTTGTCGTCCTCATGACTCGGCTTTTCCGATCCAAATCTTGCGGCCTCGTTGGACTCACTGAGGCGAGGCACGTCACTCCTCCGAATCCTTTCTTCCAACGCAGCGTTGAAGAAGATGAGGACGACGAGTTCTGTGATGAAGAACAGCATGAGGAGGAGGAGGATTACTTTGACGCTTCTAGAAACCCATTGAATACTCCGTTTATCAGTCCGGCGTCCAGATTAAACGGTACTGACGGCGGAGATCGAGGTGGACGTAACGGTAACAGTCATAACCAGTACGCAATTCTGGATGTGCTGGTGACGGCGTTGAGGAAGTCGATAGTCAGTTGCAGTGTGGAGAAGGACGATGTTTCTTCTATGGACATTAGCTGGCCTACGGAGGTCAGGCATGAATCTCACGTGACTTTCGATCGATTCAACGGTTTCCTTGGTTTGCCTACCGAGCTCGAGCCTCATGTTCCACGAAAAGTCCCAAGCGCAAGGTACTTAATGTTTACTTTTTAAAAATTTGTGAATATTAATGATCTTGTGATTCGTTTCGGGAATTTACTTCATTACTCGATGTCACTATGAATTGTCATTTGATTGAGTCTTGATGTATATGTTTCTTAATTGACGTTAATCAGTGCAAAAGTGTTTGGAGTTTCTGCAAATTCAATGCAATGTTGGTATGATGATAGAGGGAACAGTGTGCCCACCTTACTTCTTATGATGCAAAAGCGATTATATGTAGAAGGAGGTCTCAAGGTGTAGTCGAACTATTTCAAATTGATTCAAACATTCAGTTTCAACCAAATTGGTTTGGAGCAGAGTTTAATTGTGATTTTGTCATGTTTGCTTGCGTGTGTCAAGGCAGAGGGAATATTCCGGATAAATGCCGAGAATAGCCAAGAAGAGTATGTCAGAGACCAGCTTAACAAAGGTGTAGTGCCACGTGGGATCGATCTACATTGCTTGGCAGGCTTGATTAAGGTAGGAGACAGAGTGACATAATTCAATTTAAGCATATTTATTTTGCTTTTTTGATGTTTCTCGTGATCTATAGGCATGGTTTAGAGAACTACCTTCAGGAGTACTTGATTCGCTAACACCAGAACAGGTGATGCACTGCAACACTGAAGATGACTGCATTCAACTTGTTAAGTTACTTCCTCCCACTGAAGCTGCACTGCTTGAATGGGCTATCAACTTAATGGCTGATGTCGTCGAACATGAGCAGTACAATAAGATGAATGCGCGTAACATTGCTATGGTCTTTGCTCCCAACATGACCCAGGTTTTTTGAACTCTGTTATTATTGATATAGCTTGATTTCTCTAATCAGTTGCTACAGGAATAGTAGCCTAAAATGTGAGAAACATTTTTGGTTGGCAAGACATCAAGTTCTAATAAACAATAGTTGATTAGTGAATTAATTGACCATTAACAGCTTTAGGTAATCAGTCTCATGGATAGTCGTTTATCTTCTTTTTGTAGGAGTAGGGACTACAAGTAAATGCTTACAGTATTGTGAATTCGTAGTCCTAAGAACCAACAAAGGAATTGTTTTTTCTTAGTTAGAGATATCAATCGTACTTATTGTCGTTGACGCAGATGGCTGATCCATTGACCGCACTGATTCATGCTGTCCAAGTAATGAACCTGCTCAAGACTTTAATCTTAAGGACTGTTCGGCAAAGAGGGGAATCAGTTGCACTGGTAAGATTGCGCTCAGCATCAGGCAATTCCCCAGACAACGACAGTGAAACCTGCCAAGCACAGTTAATGGCAAAAGAATCTTCTGAAAATGTTCCAACATCTGGTACACCCGAGAGACCAGTAGCCCCTGGTAGGTTTTTGAGGCCTGCCACTATAAGCAGAACAGAATCCGACGCCGAGGAAAAGTACTGGGGCTTTCCAAAGAAAGATGGAGAAGATGAATTTGAGTCCACTTCAGGTAGCAGCCCTGCTTCTTTGTCTAACATGTTAGCCTTAGAAAATAGATGTAAAGACAGATATGACAGTGGGGACTGGTTTAGTTTGAGAAAAGGAGTTAGGAGACTGTGCAGACACCCTGTATTTCAGTTGAATAAACCAACTAAGAAGACTCCAAGCCTTGGGATTGTAAATAATAGAGGAGGAGATGGAGAAGCTTGGGCGTGAACTGCTGCTTCTGGTTTGCATATGTTTGTGTTGCTTAGGTCTTGGCATGGATTTGTAATCAGTGTAAAAGTATAGATGTCAGTGTCTTGCTTAGTTCCTTAGTTAGAATGAACGTGGACGAAAATTTCTAATCTGTTTGGAGACCTTGGCCATGTTTGGTAAAGAGCTTATCAGCTCTTTTTTAGCTGATTGACTCATTTCAGCTTATTGACTTTATAAAAAAGCTGTAACTCAATCTCTAGTTAAATGACAATAATCCTGAGGAGTAACCCTCAACTTGTGTGATTTATTTCTTATACTTCTCTTTCTGTCTGAAGAACTTCTGATGGGAATTCCAGGAAAATTATTCAGATAGAACAGGATTTTGTAAGGAACCGGCAGCATCGATTTCTCACATCATGTGCAGAGACCAAGCCTTGTCCTGACAACAAATGATTTTGGCTCCTTATGTTCTAGCATTGGGTGCAATTAAAATTCAACGAAAACCAAACAAAACCAGCAAGAAAATGTTGAAGCAGGATCATCCGAATTTCTTAATTCCCTCCAGCGTGGTGATTCGAAAGCCGGAAAAGGGCAAAATACAAGTACATTTTGCGCCTATTTTTCACAAGTGTAAATCGACGAGTTTGAATTCTCAGAACAGTGGTTGTACTCATAAAGCCATGCGGAAAAAGAAAAATTAGATAGGTGAGAATATAACATGATATAAGCATGTAATGTGTAGGTACTATACTAAACATTGTAACTCTATACTTGAATGGTTAATCAGCGATAGAATAAATGTAGAATTAAAATAAAAGAAACGACTGGTTAGTACTCAAAGAAAGGCAGAGTTCAAAATTAATTCTGCACATCACAATTTAAATCGAAATAGATGCAATTTACAAGCAATGCGAGGCATTTATAACTATATGTCCCGACGCAATTTAATTGTGAATATAGCTGGATTGATTCAAGGATGGAGACGCAGAAAGATTCAAGTGTGAGAGATGCAACACTTACATGTACATATCTCCATTAAATTATGATAATAATACCTAGCTATACAAATATTCTCACAACAAACTTATCCAAAAAGATCTAAAGGCTTGGAAGAGAGTACTATCAGCACATCAATTGCGGCTCCTCTCAGGCTTCAGTGGCACGTTTTTGATTCATTAATATGAAGAGAGTTCCTTACAGTGCTGGTACTTGGAGAAGGTACCTACATATCAATGGAAGCCAACAACTTAGTGCCATTGGCGAACTTGTCCACGATAGGCACATTTTATTTGTAGGGCACTTAATACCCATGCTGCAATTATCTGCGTATTACTTGCTCCAAATTAAGCACAATTCTGTGTCCAACTCGTAGTAGTAAAGTACTTCCATTGTACTATTGTACCAAAAGAATTTTCACTTCCTGATCTTTTATTTGCCAAGCAGAAACAGCAAACAGAAAGTTTGTCTTACCATCATGACGTTAACGTGGATTAAACAGCCCCAACAACATTTAAATCTCTTGGGGACATGACAATGATGGCCTATTTGCAATAGATGGAGATACATATCTGGCAAGTTGTATCAGGGGACACAGACAAGGATAAGGCTTAAAATTACCATGTGTTTGTTGTTAGACTATTTAATGTCCCATGTGACTTATAGATTTGAGTCCCATGAAAAGCATCAAAGATAATGATTATTGGGTATTAAATAATGGATCTCAAATGGGTCAAAGACCCTTTCTCTTCCAATTACCAAACGACATGTCGGTTGGTGATGCTATATAAGTTGAAAAAACTTATTGATTATGAGATTTTGAATCATTGAAGAAGTCGCTAAAGGAAGAAGAAGAGAGGAAATAAACTTCTTTCTAGGAAATCAACATCTTACGAAAAACAATCATAGATACAGGTACGAACAAAATCATTCGATCCGATAAATGTCTTACACTCGGTATCAGAGCCAAGTTTTGCATGATCTATTTTTTACCATTTCGGTATGATTATGTTTCTGATTATTTTTGTATGGATGGAGTGTTTTTCATATACAACATAGATATAACAGCCAACGATTGCTTGTTATTTACGAATATTAATTGTTTTTCATGCACCATGCTTTATCATCGTAATAAACACAATAATGTTTTAAACGTGCCAGAAATGAATATGAAACTTGGTTGTTGACATAATATAAATAATCAAATATACCTTCGTTCTAGGTATGTATAAGTATTGCCATGCTTGGAGAGGTATATGTGATTATAACGTTATTATGGATAAAGACATGTTTTACGGTTGTTGAAAAGAGACGAAAAGTTTACTTTTTGAAACGAAAAACTTGACATGTTCTGAGGGCTATAACAATAGGAATGGAAGGATTATGGCATGATAGAATAGTTATTTAAAAAAAAGAAACGAAAACGAAAACCATCGTCGAAGGAAGACGATGGTGTAGCGTCTGGCGCGTGCGACGTAATGTGGCAGACGGTTGCCGTGTGACGCTGCTTAGGATAAACGCACCAGACGCTGCTCCCTACCTGTGATGTTGGAGTGTGCAATGCACACGCCAGACTGGTCCAAGCCCAATGAGCAACTTCTGGACTGATTTTGGGCCTTTGGGCCATTAAGGGACATCATTTTGGATTAGTAAATTCGTATGGACATTAAACCTAAAGAAAAATAATTTTAGGATGGAACATAAAGGATTATTTAATTCATAATTGATTTATACACAATATAATTTTGGAAATTAGTGTCATATTATATATTTGTTTGGTACTTTGACTATTTTATATTATGTAATAGTTAGAATTAAATTTTCCTAGTATATGTTGAATGTAATACATGACATTATGGACATTTAGAATAGTTTG
>JAOQML010000004.1:4215586-4229987 GCA_027568935.1 Erythroxylum urbanii
AATTTTATTTATTTATTTTAGTTTAGATTATAAAAATTAACTGGTCGATCAGTTTTTAATAAAAATTTATTAAATTAAGCTAAATTAAAAAATTACAAATCGCATTAAAAATTGACTAGTTTAAAATTTTTACAACGAGACTAGTTTTAAAACATTAATAATATAAACACCAATTGTGCTCTTAAAGCAAGAATTAGGATTTTATTGCAATAGTATTTTTCTTCTCATCTGCATTTAGTGTCTTATTGTCGTGGAGTGGCATCCCACATTAAGACCGTAAATTGCGTAAAACATCATTCTGGTTGGTGTCGAGTCATTTTAGCTGCGTGACTTGAACAAAGAATCATTTGACGTTTGTCAGCTTACTTAAAAGTGCTAATTCCTTTCTCTGATCTACAAGTTTCCATTTTTTTTGGTCTCATAGCACGGATTCTTGCTGGAGATCCGTGAACGAGGGAATTGTTCGTGTCTGAAAGGAGCAGGCGACTTGAAACTGATTGCCAGAAAATCACAAATTGCCCCACCTAATTGATTAGATTGAAACTTTAGAATAACACTTCTATGTGGTTATTTAGTAGGTGGGACTTCTGGCATGATGGAGTTTTCTAGTTAGTGTTGCTTGCATTAATTATAATCTAAATTTTATGATATAAATCCAAACCAATTATTTAAGATTATTAAGAACAAATTTAATTGTGAATGTTGAATCTATGGGAATAAGTGGGATAGAGTTGTAACTCTTTTTGGCTTTTGGCCTTTCAAATACTATTTGAAGAACATAACTACTTATTTATATAAATAGTAATTATTCCTAATTTACTTATCATAAATTTAGGAATATAACACTAGGATTTCTAGCTTATCCTTAATTAAATGATTTAGCTCCATTAATCCAAAACCTTAATAGGTCACTTTTAATCTTAGGCTAATTATATATCAGAGTAAACTTTACGAATTCTTTCAAAAAAAAAGAGTAAACTTTATGAATTCAAAATAGCTATTATTTTGAAAAGTCATCTTTAAACAATCAAGTTCGTCAATTATATTAATATAAAATCAAAGAAATATTTATCATAATTATCGTGAATAGCCTTATAGTAGCCACATATATCAATATAATGAGATAACATATTCTAAAATGTCAAACATTTTGAAATCTTTTAATTTAACACCAAATTTTTTAAAATTTACAATTAAATCTTTTTATAACCTTAACAACTCAGTTTAAAATATTAGTTTTGTTGGTATTTTGCTAATTTGGTTAATGAAAACACTTTATCCATAACATGTAACCTTCCACTTGAAAACTTAATAGAAAAGTAGGTATTCCTATGAACTAATGTGGCTAACATATAACCCAAAACTTTTGGCCTTTCAAAAGATACATATAAGTTGCTTGTCTTTTCTAATAAC
The DNA here is from genome assembly GCA_027568935.1 of Erythroxylum urbanii. Taxonomy (NCBI): domain Eukaryota; kingdom Viridiplantae; phylum Streptophyta; class Magnoliopsida; order Malpighiales; family Erythroxylaceae; genus Erythroxylum; species Erythroxylum urbanii. The sequence continues at coordinate 4,217,000 of JAOQML010000004.1, forward strand.
GGGTACTAAAAAAATAATGCTCTTCTTAGAATTGTAACAACTTATTTATACTTGTAGTGTATATTCCTAATTTGGTCATCGTAAGTTAGGAATACAACATTAGTGTTATTACACATATATTAGCTTATTCTGATAAGGAAAATCTATCTTGAGCATTATTCTCTTTCTATCAAAACCTCAATTAAGTCATTGATTTAGTAATTGCATTCATAGTAGTTGACCATATCTTTGGGCTTAATTTACTACCTTATTATTGTACTTTACACTTGTAAATATTCATAAACTTGATCAATGGAAATCAATAATATAGAACATTTTCATAGTATCAGAGTTGTAAGTCTTTTAACTGAGAAAGCCATTTTTTTCTTCATCATGACTACTGAAACCACTAACACTTTCTCCATTGTTCCAGCCATCACGACCACACCTTTCTCCTCTATTTCTTCAAGCCCTCCAAATGTTTCCCACCAATTACCATTGAAACTAAATTTCACTAATTATTTCTTATTGAAAATACAACTTTCTCCGTTGTTGCGTGTCTACAATTTAATGGGACATGTTGATGGCTCTCTTCCTGCTCCATTATCACAGATAGATAATAAACCAAACCTCGAGTATCTCTTTTGACTTTGTAATGACCATATCGTTTTTAGTTAGATTGTCAGTTCAATCTCTAAATCTTTACTCCAATAAATTATTGGTGTTGACACTGCATATGCAGTATGACAAAAGCTTGCCACTGCATATGCTTCTAGTTTTAAAGCATAAATCAAGCAACTCAAACAGTAGTTAGCCAATCTTCGACATGGAAATGATTTAATCACAACCTATGTTTAGCGGGCTAAACTCATTCCTAACCAATTAGTTGCATTTGGCAGCCCTCTTGTAGATGACGATCTCGTGAATCACATCATGGATGGTCTTTGACTAGCATATTGGCCTTTAATGTGTGTCGTAGAAGCACATTTAGATTCTGTCTCTTTTGACGATCTTTATGGTCTTCTTCTTAGCAAAGAAATGCAACTCCAAAGTGATGCTAATCCCTCTGGTTCCCTCATTGCGTCTGCCAATTTTGGAGCACGACATACCAATCACAGCCGCAGTAGACATTCTCATGGCAAAGGTGGCAGAAATGGTAGTGGTCGTGGTTCTCAAGCTAACTCAGGATACTCTCATAATTCAGGTTATTCTCATACTGGCAATGCTCGTCACAACTCATCATACACTTATAGTAACTCACGAGATGGAAAATCTCCCGATATGAAAATTGTTGTTTGTGATACTTGTAATGGTGTTGGCCATTTCTCTTGTCAATGCCCAACTGATAAGAACCTTTTTCATCCAACCAAACCAATGTCTCACATTGCTACCACTTCATATCCAAATTCAAACAACAACTAGACAGTGGACAGTGGACTTGGGAGCAACTCATCACCTTACTTCAGATCTAGATAACTTGGCAACTTACTCTTAATATGATGATCCTGAAGAAGTCACCATTGGTGACGATAATACCCTTCCTATTTCTTATGTTGGTCACTCTATTGCTTATCTTAATAATTCTTGTCTCTTTCTATGATATTTTGCATGTAATTGATGTTTATTAAAATTTATTATTTGTTTATGCTTTAACTAATCATAATCTCGTTTCTATTAAATTCTTTTTTAACCATTTTTTTTGTTATGGCTTTGGCAACTAGGCACCCAATTTTTCGAGGAGAGACTAAGGACGATGTCTTTTACCCATTTCTCTTTCTCAAAAGTCAGGTTTCATTTAAGCCTCTGTTGCATTTTCTAGTTGGCACTAGCATCTCGGTCATGCCAATAATAAAATAATTCATAAAGCTCTGTCAGATTGTGGTTTACCTTTCACCACCAACAATTCCATTTGCCATGGATGTAGTGTTAGCAAAATACATAAATTACCTTTCCCTTTGTCTAGTTATAAAGTTAATGCTCCTTTTGAATTGATATGTAGTGATCTCAAAAATTCAACATAAATAAGAACACTTGAGAAAGAACATAAAAACAACTCCTCTACAGATTCAGCTCCACTGAAATAGATCTGAAAGTTATCACCATAAACTATGGGCTAATCCACGCAAATACCTGTATTAATTCACAGCAGCAGAATGAAGACACCAAGTATAATAGGCAGTAAGTATTACATTCTTTTTTATGATCATTTTAGCAAATTTTGTTGGATTTATTTAGTACATTATAAATATGAACTTGTTAGCATTTTTATTAAATTTCATCATTTTGTTAAGCGTTTCTTTAATCGTAAAATCAAATCTTTTCAATCTAATTGGGGAGGGGGAATATCAAGCCTTAAACAAGTACCTTAATGGACATGACATTCTTTATCGCAGCTCCTGCCTAAAAACCCCTGAACAAAATCGTTGTGTTGAGCGTAAACATTGCCATCTAGTTGAAACTGCTTTAATAATGATCCATACCACATCTGTGCCATTGCAATATTGGGCTTATGCCTTTGATGTTGCTAATTACATCATTAATGGACTCCCTACACCACTCTTGAATCACAAATCTCCCTTTGAAGTACTCTTTCATGAAAAACCAAATTACTCATTTTTTAAAACTTTTAGGAGTCTTTGTTATCTATGGCTCAAACCTTACACTAGCAATAAATTTGAATCTCGCTCTACAAAATGCACTTTTTTTGGGATATAGCAATATTCATGAAGGTTATCGATGGTTGGATATTACCACAGGTAAAATTTATATATCTTGTCATGTTCTCTTTGATGATTCTATTTTTCCATTTTTAGATTTGAAGTCAACTGATGAGCTATCTCCCAGCCCACTACACCCTTCTCTAACAAATCTCTTATTACCTTCTTAAACAACCAGCAATCGCTCTCTCCCAAATCGGCTACAATGCATTCTTCATCAACACCAACAACCTAAATTAACACCAATAACAACCTATAAACAACAATTCCCCTGCTCCACACTCACCAACAACAACTCATATACCACAACCTATCCCTTCATCTAATTATGCACTTGTTAATTTAGAGGTCGATCTTAACTCCTACACTCTCCACAATACACCAAATTCTTATTACCCAATGGTCACTCGCTCTAAAACTAACTCCTTACCACCACTCAAACAATTCCAAGCCCAAACACAAGAACTCTGGCCCACCCATTTTACTCAAGCTTCCAAAGATCTAAAGTGGGGCGCTGCCATGAATGATGAATTCAATGGATTGATTTCCAATAGAATGTGGGAATGAGTTCCAACTTCTTTAGCCACGAATCTAATTGGATATAAATGGGTTTTTCGTATCAAACGAAACCCCGACGGTACTGTCTCTCATTACAAGGCTCGCCTTGTTGCAAAGGGCTTTCACCAATGCCCTGGGATTGATTACACAAACACATTCAGTCCTGTTATTGGCCTGCCACCATTAGCTTAATTCTTAGCATTGCGATCTCTCAATCTTAGTCTATTCACCAATTGGACATCTCCAATGCCTTCCTCCATGGAACTCTCAATGAGAAAATATTTATGTCTCAACTTTTTGGATTTGTTGACCAACGTTATCCTCATCATGTTTGTCTTCTTTGTAAGTCACTTTATGACCTCAAATAAGCGCCAAGGGGCTAGTTTTATTGTCTTAAAGAGGCCTTGCTTTCTTTCGAGTTCAATGTTTCTTAAACAGACCCCTCATTATTTATTTACAGCACTAATGGTCATCATTTATTTTCTCCAGTTTATATTGATGACATAATCTTAACAGGAAGTAACAATGATTTAATTATGCAAGTAATTCAGGTCCTTCAAGCTCGATTTGCCTTGAAGGATATGGGATCTCTTCACTACTTTCTTGGAGTTGAGACATCACAAACAAAGGATGGTTCATTGTTAACTCAACAAAAATACATTCTTGATCTTCTCACAAAAACTCACATGCTTAATGCCAAGTGTGCCTCTACTCCAACTGATCCCTTTAGTGCCAAATCAATTCAGTCAATTGAAAATTTTGAAGATGACAAACAATATAGGTAGGTTGTCAACAACCTCCAATATCTTAGTATTACTCAGCTTGATATTGCCTTCATCGTCAATCGAGTTTCTTAATATAGTCATAAGCCAACATATGAAAATTGGAGGCAAGTTAAATGCATTCTTCACTACTTACTTGGCACAATTTAGCATGGTCTTTTAATTCGTTGGTCTTCAAATTTTCAACTTTATGCCTTAGTTAGATGATTCAGACTCATTAACCTAAAACTTTAGTAGATCATTTTAAATCTTAAGCAGGGATATTTGTACCATTTCATACCGACTAGAGAATAGTATTCAAACCTTTGGTACTGTAACGATTACAAATATTAGTTAGTATTGATCGATACTAGGTGGTACTATTTGATGCCCGAAATACCAAAAATTTTTATAGACTAAATTGAAATTATTAAAATTTAGGAACCAATTTTTTTTAAAAAAAAACCTAAACTAAAACATAACCTAATTCATTTTCTCCTTTAATCTACTATTCACTCTTCAATAGTCACTGCCTCTTTCTCGCCAGTTGCTGCCCTTCCTTGCCAATTGCCACTAATTCCTTCGCCACTCACTGTTTCCTCCACCATTGCTTCTTTACCAGTTTGCTCTCTACTGCTTGTTGCTCTCCATGCACCAATGACTAGTCATCACACCATCATCGTTGGCCATTGCTCTCCATGCATTGTTGTTTCTGCTGCTCTCTATACACCAGTTGTGCGTTCAGTTACCTAGTTTGAGGACCCCAGTCCCCAACGCAGAAAGAGGTCTGGAGTAGAGTACTCTATAAGTCAAATATGGATCTAGTTAACCTATAACCCGACTTACAACTTGCCCCGACCTATGACCTAACTAACATGTGACCCAACCCGACTTTGGGTTATTTGTTCATACTCTGAATTACAATTGCATTGTGTTTTTGTTGTCTCATGTGTGTATTGTAAATGCTTTATAAAATATGCATTGGGATTGGGAGTTGGAATCGTTTGTGTGAATTATGTATAGTTCAATGACATTTAGGCATTGTGAATTCATGAAGAAATGAGATCAAAATAATATTGTGTATGGACTATGAAAGAAAATTTAGGCATTGTGAATTATGTATGGTTCAAGAACATATAATATTATTTGTTATTTTAATAATCATAAAAATGAGATCAAAATTAATTAATTAAATGTTATTCTGTGAATTAATTTGTAAGAAACATATAATTTACTAATTATTATGTGTATATAAAAGGCATTTAACATATGATTAATCATTTAAATATAAGATTTAGCATATAATTAAATCATTTCATATATGTAATTAGTTAGGAAAATTAAATGTTTGCATTTTTATATTGTTCATTGTTGTCATTAGGAAATAATATTACAAATATTAATCATATCTTATAGGTAGCATATACACATTCAACATCCTATCTTATGGATAGTTAAATACATAATAGAAATAGTATGTGAATTTATGAGAGAATACTCATTACTCAATATTTTGTCAAATTGTACCTGATAAATCATTTTTGCGATGTGTAATATCATAAAGAAAGTCGTTTTTTCACCATGAACAACTCCTGGAGCTAGCTTTCAATCTATAGTGCCTTACAATCTAAAGAAGCAGTTTAGAATGTAGACAAGACAACAACTGGATGGTGATATGAGTTAGGTGTATTGATACGAACAAGGCTAAGATAAGGCAACGAGACCCTTTGCATGTGCTAGTTGGACCAATAACCTGAGCTCATGCTAAGAGAATTAAGGAGTCGATGGTGAAGTTGATTCGGGAAATTCAAATGAAGAGTTCAAGTGGCAAACTGGAGGAGAAGGTGTCCCATTACCTCAGTTGGACCATTATAGCAAGCGTGGACTAAGTGTAAGAATAAATTTGGCAGAGAATCGATTTCTAAAGGAAAATTATCCCAAAAATTATTACTTCGATAATTTTGGCAAAAGAATAGAGCTTTAAAGGAAATTATCCCAAATACTGCTTTTTGAATTAATTTTCCTATTTAGTCTTTAAACCATTTTTTAATTAATTATTTTCATTAATTTAGATATTTACCCTATGTGGCTAGGCATACTCCTATAATAGAAATACCATTTTCCATTGTAAGGGAGGACGATTCCCTTTTGATTAGAAATTGAAGCAATTCTCTTGTGAGTTTATCACTCTCAAGTCTTACATTCGTTTCGAACACTTCCAAACTTATCGAAGGCATGATCATCCTTCATGGCGTTCAACTCTCAAGGGTTCTTCAAGCAACATCTTTTCGGGTCTAAGGTTTCATATACCTTAAGTTCTTAAGTTGTGTTTGCTAGGTCTTAGAGATTTTCCGTTCTATCTACTGGACGTTATCTTTCTTAGTGATATTAATCCATGTATTTTTTGTGTTAGTTAGTATCAAAGCCAATTTTTAACCTCCAGTAAGCTATCTTTTTTGTTTGTCCTTTTATTTCAATGATTTGAAAAAAAAACAACATAAAACAAAAACATCATTTATTCTCTTGATTCACATCTACTCCTCTTTTGCTATCTTAGCAATGTCAATAACAATTACTTCTCTCTTTTAACCTTTGCTATCACAATAGCTAATATTCCCTCGTTAATTGTTATTTAAAAAAAATCCTTTTTTTCATGTCTACTCCTTTTCTCCTTACTTTTCTATCTTACTTCTTCGTGAACTGCTATTTATAAAAATATACATGTTCGGTTTTTTGCGTCAGTTGTCATTTGAATGTATTTCCAAATTGAAAATCTAACCTCTAATTCTTGAATTGATCTTTCTTGTCCTTCCTACAATATTACCCCGATTGTTGAATTAGACAAGTGCGGTCATTGCTTGATTGGATTTGTTGAGTTCGAAGATCGAAATGAGAAGTGAGGGCATTGAGAGGTAAAAGGAAGGGTATGTGAGACTAGTATCGGGTAAAAGCCGTTGAGCATAAACACGAGTGAACTTTGTTTTTTCCATGGGAGGACACTATCACACTTACACTTATGGAAATATTACCAGACTATTGGAGCAAAACCAAGCTCTATTTACTCAAATACAACAATGGCAGGAGATGGTAAGAGGATTGGCTGTGTCATTGATAGAACAAGATAATCGATTGGCAAGGATTGAGGGTGGAAAAGTAGTACCCCAAGGTGGGGGAAACAATACGAGAAATAACATGGGAGTTAGGGGTGTGAGGGTGAATGCACATAAGGAAGGAGATGGCGATGTTGACGTTGAGTGGGGAAGAGAGTATGATTGGGTTACAAAAGATGCTGGGAGAGCCCGATGGGGAAATAGGTGACTTAGGGGTACATGTAGAGGTCGAGGAGAGTTGGATGGTGATTTGGAGAGTGTTAAATTAAATCTACCCACATTCTCGGGGAAGAGTGATCCAGAGGCCTACCTAAAGTGGGAAAAGAGGGTGGAGTTGATGCTCGACTGTCATAGCTCTTAGAGGAGAAAAAGGTGAAGTTGGTAGTTACTGAATTTATATACTACGCGATAGTTTGGTGGGATCAATTAGTTAATGGTAGGAAGAAAAATCGAGAGAAGCCAATAGAGATGTGGGAAGAATTAAAGGATGTCATGAGAAGGAGATATGTCCCTAATCACTATTATAGGGAGATTTATCACAGGTTACAGACTTTGACTCAAGGAAATCAAAGTGGGGATGACTATTTTGGAGATGGCTATAATTCGGGATAACATTGAGGAGGATCGAGAGGCCACTATGGCATGAATTTTAAGCGGTCTAAATAGGGAGATAGTTAATGTCGTTGAACTATACCATCATGCAGAGTTGGACGAATTGGTGCACATGGCAATGAAAATGGAGAATCAGTTGAAGCAGAGAGTGATTTACAGACCCATGGCTAAAGTTAGTAGTTTTTCAAAACCCAAGTGGGGCGAGGAAGGGTAAGATAAGTTGGGTTGGAAGAGTAAAGGGGAATCATCAAGAGGAAAAGAAGAATTGACACAATAGCACAAGGATAAAATAGAGACCACATCTTTTAGGAATCGGGACATTAAGTGCTTTAAATGTCAGGGGGTGGGGCACATAACCTCTCAATGTCCCAATAAGAGGACAATGGTGAATAGGAATGGGGTTATTGAGACAGAAGATGAGCAAAGTGAGGAAGAAGAGATGAAGATTCAGAACTAATGGTTGTCCCGACAACTTTGGTTTCTAAACGAGCCTTTAGTACTCGGGCGTAAGTGAATGAGGTAGACTTGCAGCAGGAAAATATTTGTCATACTAGGTGTTTTGTGGGAGGAAAGCCTCAGAGTATGATTATTGACAGAGGTAGTTGCACTAATGTGGCCAGTGTAGTTTTTGTGGAGAAGATGGGGTTACTATTGATCAAGCACCCCAAACCTTATAAGTTGCAATGGTTCAATGACAATGGCGAAGTGAAGGTGAACAAACAGGTGCTAGTAAAATTCACTATTAGGACGTATACTGATAAAGTGGTATGTGATGTAGTTCTAATGTAAGCAACCTATATTTTATTAGGAAGGCCTTGATAATTTGATAGACAAGCCATGCATGATGGTTACAAGAATTGGTATAGCTTCAAGATGGATGAAAGGATGATTATACTGGGGCCTTTAACAACTCAGCATGTTTACGAGGACCAAGTTAAGTTAAAGCAGGAGGCAGATGAGCAATTGCAAACAAAAAATATTGAAAAAATGAGTGTAAAAGAGGAACAAAGTTTGAATGGAAAAATGAGAGGACAAAAAAAAGGAGAGTACAAAAAGAAAGAGTTTCTTTGCAAGGAAAGGTGAGATTATAAGGGGCCTATCAGAAATCCAACAATGAATTTTGTTAGTATACAATGAGTCTCTCTTTGCTCTTAATTTGACTAACAATTCCTTCCCCAGTTTGACTATTTCTTTATTGCAGGAGTTTACAGATGTGTTCCTTAAGGAGATACCTGGTGGGTTACCACCTATTAGGGGAATCGAACACCAAATAGACTTTGTACCTGGGGATGCTATTCCAAACTGACCAGCCTATAGGAGTAGCCTTGAGGACACAAAGGAACTTTAAAGGCAGGTAAAGGAACTTATAAGCAAAGGGTACGTGAAGGAAAACATGAGCCCATATGTTGTACCATTCTTACTCGTGCCTAAGAAAGATAGAACCTGAAGAATGTGCATTTATTGCAGAGCCATTAATAGTATAACGATAAAGTATCGCCATCCTATTCCAAGGTTAGATAATATACTAGATGAGCTTCATGGGGCTAAAATTTTTAGCAAAATAGATTTAAAAAGTCACTATTGTTAACTCAGGATAAGAGAAGGTGATGAATGGAAAATGACATTCAAAACAAAATATGGCTTATATGAGTAGTTAATTATGAAGTTTGGTTTATCAAATGCACTTAGTACTTTCATGCGGTTAATGAATCATGTCTTGCGTAACTTGATCAGTAAATTTGTTATGGTATATTTTGATGACATTCTTATTTATAATACATGCTTAGAGGTTCACATTGGACTTTTGAGAGAGGCGCTAAATGTATTTAGAGAGGAAAAACTTTATGCTAATATTCAAAAATGTCATTTTGCATGGATAAAGTTGTTTTCCTTGGATTTGTTGTGAGTCATAATGGAGTCGAGATGGATGAGGAAAAGGTAAGAGCAATTAAGGAATGACCTATACCTAAAAGCATCACAGAGGTAAGAAGTTTTCATGGGATGGCTAGTTTTTATAGCAAGCTTGTTAAAGATTTTAGCATACTAGCTACTCCTATAACTGAAGTAATTAAGAAAAATGTAGGATTTAAGTGGGACAAGGCATTAGAAATAGCTTTTAATTTGATTAAAGAAAAATTATGCTTTACACCTGTTCTAGATTTACCTGATTTTTCTAATACTTTTGAAATTGAATGTGATGCGTCGAGAATAGGTATTGGTGTTGTGTTAATGTAGGATAGGAGACCTATTGCATATTTCAATAAGAAGTTCAGCGGGACACCATTCAATTATCCTATGTATAATAAGGAGCTCTATGCCCTCATTAAAGCATTGGAGACATGGCAACACTATTTATGGCCAAAGGAGTTCGTGATTCACACTAATCACGATTCATTAAAGAACCTAAAGGGATAAGGAAAGCTGAAAAAAAGACATACCAAATGGATGGAATTCATTGAGTCCTTTCTATATGTGATCAAACACAAACAGGGTAAGGAGAATGTGGTAGCAAATGCCCTATCTCGTAGTTTAGATGGCAGGAGGAGCATATAACTGGTGAGGTCACTTCATAAGAAAGTAAAAGCTTAAATTAAGAAGAAGAATGAATAGTATACCAGCAAGGCCAATAAGGGATGACGTAAAGTTATCTTTGAACCAGGTGATTGGGTGTGGCTCTATATATGCAAAGAGAGGCTCCCCAAGCAGAGGTAAAATAAGTTGCAATCCCAAGGGGATGGACTGTTTCAAATCATTGAAAGGATCAACGACAATGCATATAAATTAGAGCTCACAGGCGAGTACAATGTATCGGCCACTTTTAATGATAGTGATTTATCTCCTTTTGACGTAGGTGTTGATTTGTGGACGAATCATCTTGATGAAGGATGGGATGATACGCACAAGACCAAGATAAGGCAATATGACCCTTTGTATGTGCCAATTGGACCAATAACCCGAGTTCATGTTAAGAGAATTAAGGAGTCAATGGCAAAGTTGATTTGAGAGATTCAAGTGAAGAGATCGAGTGGCGAACTAGAGGAGAAGGTGTTCTATTACCTCAGTTGGACCATTATAGCAAGCGTGGGAATAAATTTGGCAGAGAATTGAGTTCTAAAGGAAAATTATCCCAAAAATTATTCCTTTGACAATTTTGGCAAAAGAACCGAGTTTCAAAGGAAATTATCCCAAATACTACTCTTTGAATTAATTTTCCTATTTAGTCTTTAGACAAATTTTTTAATTAATTATTTTCATTAATTTAGATATTTACCCTATGTAGCTGGGCATACTCTTATACTATAAATACCATTTTCCATTTTAAAGGAAGACACTTCCCTTTTGATTAGAAATTAAAACAATTCTCTTATGAGTTTGTGAGTTTATCACTCTCAAGTTTTACGTTCGTTTTGAACACTTATGAACTTATCGAAGATGTGATCATCCTTCGTGGCGTTCAACTCTCGAGGGTTCTTCAAACAACATCTTTCCGAGTCTAAGGTTTCATATACCTTAGGTTCTCAAGTCATGTTTGCTGTGTCTTAGAGATTTTCCGATCTGTCTACTAGATGTTAGCTTTCTTGGTGATATTAATTTGTTTATTTTTTCGCATCATGTATCATTTAATGCTACCAAATCTTATTATTAACAACTTATGGTGGATGTTACTACCTTTTACACTCCAGGATATAAGGCTCCTTCAATTGATGACTATAGAGGTAAACATCTAAGCAATTCTGTTTATGAAATAAAAAGTTATTTGGTTAAACAACTTGGGCAACTTAAGGATGTTCAATCATGTGTAATGGTTAGACAAATAGAATACATAAACCCATTATCAAGTTTTTAGTTTATTATGCTAAAAGGACAATGTTTACCTTATTAGAAATGTTGATACTCTGTTTAAGATATTTGATGAAGTTGTGAAAGAAATTCGGTCATAAAACATTGTTTAGTTTATTAATGACAATGATTTTGCTTGCAAAGCAGCAAGAACAAGATTGTAAAGTAAGTATAATTCTCTTTATTGGACTCTTTGTGTTACAAATTCCATTAACTTGATGTTAGAAAATATAGAAGATGCTAGACATTTTCCTATTATTGATGAGACCATGCAGAAAGCAAAGAAAGTGACCAAGTTTATTTATAATCGTGCATAGGTACTAAATTTGATGAGGAAGGATTTTACCAATGGTAAGAATTTATGTCGTCATGCTATAATAAGATTTATAACTAATCTATTATCACTTCAATGTTTTGTTCTGATGAAGAAAGAATTGAGGCAAATGTTTACAAGTGATAAGTGAGTCGCATTAAAGTATGTTAGGTCTAATGCTAGAGTTGAGATTTCTAAAATTATATTTGAAGATCAAGAATTTCAATCCTAGTGTCAATTTGTAATTCGAGTTTGCAAGCCTTTAGTGATAGTTCTTCGTCTAGCTGATAGTGATGAGAAAGCAAAAATAAGTTATTTTTACAATGCCATGGAGAGCAAAGGAAGCAATCAAAGCCAATCTAAAAAATATGCTTTCTTTTTACACGACTTACCTTATAGTCATCTTATAGTTACTTGGTGGGATAATTTGAGGTTGGTGTTCTGGAATTGCAAATATTTACGTTTCAAATTCTAAGTCAATGCATGAGTGCAACAGAGTGTGAAAGGAATTGGAACACATTTAAATTCATTTATTTTAATAAAAGGAATAGATTGAAACACAAAAGATTGAACGACTTGGTCTTTGTTCTATATAACTTAAAGCTTTAAGAAATGTATGTTATTATCATTGTTAAGTTGAATATATTTTTTATAATTTCTTAGTAATTTAATTTTTTTTGTTTACTAGGATTCCTAATATAATGAGTAGTTCTGTAGATTCGATTTGCTTTAACCGTATCAAACTTTTGACAGATTAGGTTTCTGAGAAATCGGATTTGATATATGAAAGCAACTTGGAAGATGATCTTAGATGGAAAAGTATTGACATTTTATTTGGTACATTAAATTTGAATGATAGTGATGACGAGACTCCTCTCAATGATAAGTATTTTGTACTAAATGGGAATTGAGGTCAATATTCTCAATGATAAGTATTTTGTACCAAATAAAAATTGAGGTCAACGTGATTTGAGTATATATTTGATTGAAATTTTAATTTTAACTTTTAAGTACTTTGTATAGTTCTTAATTTTATATTTATATGATTTTTTATATTCATTGTGGTTATTATTTATATGTCAAATATATGAAAACTAT